>KB671725.1:81381-104636 GCA_000349105.1 Anopheles epiroticus
CTGCTGATCCTGTGATTTGACATTTGAAAATAATTCTAGCTTCCAAGCTGAAAAAAACCTAGGTTGAAAATCTGTAGCTAGTTTTGTGTGTGGTTTTGTATGGAGTGTTTACATGATTTCAGCAACCAAATGTCAAACTCCATATAAAAAAAAACTGGCTTAAAACATAAAAGGGGCCTATGATAGGTGTTATAAGAGGTCTATACGATTCGAACTCTTTTATCGCGTTACAATATAACAACATCGGCCATGCTTGGCATTTGAAACGGTCTAACAATATGTTCAGTTCAGTTTGTTTAAACAGCACATTTTTGCACATTTTTTCAGTTGTTATGCCACCAATAACTGCCGATGAACCCAATAAATCATCGTATTTTTTTATGTCTTCTTGTAACTCATGAACGTCAAGCAGCACATTAAAAAACATTGGCCTATTCATGTGCATATCTATTGAAACCGATATTATTATCAATCAAACAACAGCAGGTAAATTTATTTTAATTGCTATTTTTGATTAATCATTTTCGGTTAAAGAATGGATCCTTCTCCTTTTTTAGTTTAAGCATGTTTTCCAGGGTATGCACGCATGACAAAAATCAAACATTCAAAATTGATTATAAATCGAAAGCACGCCCACGCAAGATTCGGTGAACACAAAAATTTGATTGATGATTCTCCAAATTGGTTGTTGATTCTATGATGTTGAATTTTCCTTGAAAGATACCACTAAAAAGCCTGAATGGTGCAAAAAGCAGAAATGTTAAGTATTTTCACATCCCGGTATGATAATGGTCTATTTAATGTGCGATGAGTAAAAGTATGCCTCTTGAGCTCGTCAAAAGAAAATCCTCTTCGACCTTTTCCTACAATAAAGGGACAAAGCCTTAATTGAAAGGCACACGAAGTGCATAAGCAGCTTGATGTGATTAAAAAATATTAAATTACTTTTTACGTCATTTTAAGCACAACAGAACCAGGGCTATCAGCTGACTGATTTATTCACGATAGGATGATTCAATTTTAAGTACATTTGACATATTCCTCTAAAATAACGTGAAAATATAATAAAATATCAAATTTAAAATAAGGTATATAATATATGAAAACCTCCAAATACCAGCGTAAGTAAGAATTACTTTCAAACGTAGGAGGCTCAAATTGCTATTTGCGTTCTTTTGTAAACTATATTATTATATACTAAATACCGGAAAAAGGATCTTTATGTTAAACCCAGTTAATCCCCGAACAGAATGGTAGCACGTGACCCTAAATTTCTTCCGCTTTTAAGTTTACGGCATATACCACACCATCAAATAAGTATTGCTTTATTTTTAATAATTACAATTTAGGATGATATATATGGAAAATTCCTTTTCAAGTTTAGTGCAGTGGCTGTCATTCCACGTTAGAGGCATGTTTAGCTCAACAATCTTTATCTCTAAAGGCCTGTGCAAGACACTCACGCACTCAGCTATCTACTGACTACTGTTTACCTTACAGCAGAACAGGTTGTACTGTTTATGAGTAAACCGTTCAAATGAGAATCGAACCACATCGAACACCGCAAGGAGACCCTGGCCTTCCCAAAATCTCATAAAGTAACCTTAGCACACCTCGATAAAGAGCGGAAATGTTTTCATATTTTGAATGAATCGAATTATGGAATCAAATTTGTTATTCACCACTGATTCTGAAGATTGATGAAGTATCTCTTCTTTGGCATACTCTAGCATTATTGGGGCATTGAGACATTGCATGCGTATGATTTTTATTTTTTCACTGATGTATCTTTGCCCATGATTTATAAGAAAAACCTTTTTTGAATATTAATGGGCATGTGATTGAATAAAATCGATTCAAAAAATATGCTACTAATGGTTTTCGCTCTCACTCCGAACATCAGTGTAGCTGATTGCTATGACGTACTAAAAGTTGAGTTACCTTGCATATTTTACGGTGTGAAAAAAGCATACTCAGTGATTGCTATACACCCAAACTGTTTTCACACATTTCATGTTCATGGTTTTGTCGTTATGAGATTTTAGTATAAATTATTTTATGTTTACCATAAAATTTAAAATTATTTCATTGGGCTTTGTGGTGGCATTGAATTTAAACCGTTGTCCTTCTAAACGGTCCTTTAATAATTTAAGAAAGTAACCACACTTCACGAGTATCAAAACATGACTTTAGGTCAGACAAATTTCACACTAACCTGACATCATCTTTTGAATTGTTTTCTCAAACCGCGGTTTGCTCTCTGATTTCAATGTGAACCACCTTTTTGAATCCCTGCGGTGACAAACACACTCACTGTTTATCCTGAGCTTGTTTTTTTTTTACTTTGTGCCAGTAGCTTCGTTTATGAGGATCTCGCTCATTAACATCGCAGAATATGGATATCGTTACCGTTGTTTCGTGAAGTGTTGTTATCTCAGCGCTTTATTTCCAGAAGCGGCAAATGATGTCGAGATCAGCAAATAACACGGTGATAAACGTGTTATACGTGTTTTTGACATTTCACATGCAACACGTTTTTTTGTAATTTACTAATTTAAAATTATCGCGGTGGAACAAACCTAAAATTTTACGACACATAAATAATGCTCTTTTATTTTTCTACCATTAGGTGTACCGTGGAGTGAATCCAAACAAATTGCTCGAGCATACGTGAAATGAAGAAAAATAGTGGATAAGCAGAAATTTTGCTGCATTGAAGATACTACAAACATTAACTGTATTAACAGGTGACTATTCCAACTCAAGGATGTCAAAGAAAAACAAAGTCAGTAACAAGACTACATTCATTAATAATTTGAAAAACAATTTAGATTGACTTGAGTACTTATCTTAAAACTTATTTTTGTTAGGCAGCACCCATCTTGGGTTAAGGCTTATCCGAGAACTAACGTGTGTTGGCTTTTGTTGTGACTTAGTATACCCATTCATTGTAAGATTATCAATCCTGCGTATGGAGCACTGTGACTTGATTTTGTGTATACTTAGCAGGATAGTCAATGCTGCGTTTGGGGGAGGCATGAGGAGCAGGATAGTTAATGCTGCGTATGGGGGGCATAGGATTCGGAACTTTTGGCCTTATATGACAGGCTTATGACGTAACGTGACGTACTTAGATCACCGAGCTATCCCAATAATTCACCCTTACTAAAATACTATAACAATAGCAACCCGACCTGGTCATTTCAATCGAATAATGTAAAACTCAAACAACATATTACGCTGTTAAAGTTGATTATTTTCTGATTATTTTGCTCTAGTTAAAAAAATGCAAATCCGTGCTGGGTCTTACAAGCTTCTAACTTGATCAAGCCACGTTCATTGAATCCCAGTAGTTTTTGTGGTTTAATAGAAAAATATTAATGTCTTATTTCCTATTTTTATTATTAGTATTTTCTGTTCCACATGACATTAAATTTTTATTTCAATTGAGCTTTATTATTTGATTATATACCGCAACCTGAAAACACTATCAACAAATTATTAACGAAATATTTCACTAAGACCTTTGGCAAATTTCTTCTAATGCGCAATTTAGTACCTCTCATTAATAACATAAATAATATGCCATGAGTAAATTGCGTGAATCTGGTCACGACTGACGGCAGATTTAATCATCATGGGCCGCCATACACATGGTTTAAGTCTTGCGGCTATTCTCAAACCCCTTTGTACCTTTTTTGTTACAAAGTACAGTTTATCTTTACCTTTTTTTTCTACTCGGTTGAAAAGGCCGTATTACTAGGTTATCTCTACTTATTGCTTAAAGATATGTAAGTAGTAGTCTACCCACTGGTTGTGTTTCCAACTGAGGTTAACGATAGCTTCCGGCAAGACATAAAAAGGACGTCCTTGGTTTTGGAAGAGATTTCTTGGGCATAACGGCCAACCATAAGCTATTATGCGTACATTTTTTATTGTGTGTAGAAAAGGAACCGAAAAATGGCTTACTTGTAAATAATTCGAAAGATAAAGATTAGATGAGGTACAAAAATAAAACTTCCCTCCATGCAAAAAGAGCATTTACGTTGATTTATAATTTGAGTTCATGATAAATTATAGCTATAAATAGTGGAAGATAAGATGAGCATAGTAAAAATGTAATACAAAATGTGTATACAAAGCAAATTGAAATCGTTTAAATATATATTGAATATATTTGAGTCAAATCAGTAGATATCCAAAACCAACACAGAATGAACCCGTCTTTCCCTGTACTAAGAAAACATACCCGCTTTATTAGACGGCATATACATACACGATACGCTTCGTTCCCAACGCATGCCGACCAACCGCAACCAACCGACCAATAAAAGGTAAACTTTATTGCTAAAGCCATCGTGAAATTTTACAAATGGCTTTAATAAAGCATTTCAGTTTCGCTTGATCATGTGTTATTTGGTTTATTTTAGTTGTTTGAAATATATTTAGATTAATAGGTCCTGTTTTCAATATTATATTTGAGTGAACAAATCTCGCTTTTTTATTATGTTTAAAAAATGTTTGCCGTTTGATATTTACGTACAAAGTTACAAAACATCATCGTACAGGCACGTTTTCCCGCTACCCTTACAAACACGCATCATTTATTTGACCCACTTGACCAAACTTTCCAATCATTCGCTCCTCTCAGAATGCCTTTCACTAATGTTTTTTTTTAAATTAAGTACCTTGCAACTATATTTTAACAATTTCTACTACACATATTTTTATCGTACAAAAATGACATCTGTAAATTAGCTAAGAAGCTTTTGCTAAACGCAAAGACGTTTTAGTAGCTTCACAATCCATTTGCCTTCGTTTGAAAGATATGAAAATGATCTATGGGGAAAAGTTTCTATGGGTACAAAATTGTGCCTTGCGATGGAAATTGGTTTTCCGGATTTTCCGTGCGAATACTCTGAACATGCCTCATTATCGACATCTAGCCCGGGGAGGGACGATAGACAAGATATAATCGTTTTATGATTAGACCAGATATAAGAATACCGGTAAGAACGGATTTATATCACTATCGATCGATACTTTATGGCTTAACTACTCAGGACTTTACAAATAAGCATGATGCCATAACATGGATCATTTTTTGAATATTTCAGAAACACTTTCAGTAGTTTTTTTTTCAGTGTCGTACCATGAAACAAAAAAAAATCAAAAGTAGAAAATCTCCAAAGAAAATCATCGAACCTACTTACAAAAATTTACATTTATCTATCAAACTACTCCTGCAATTCCTTAGTTTTTGTTGATGTTAGTTTTTTTTTGTTCAGAACAAACAGAACAACAGAAGATTACACGACCAACGATTTAAATCAAAGAAATTAAGGTGTCACACCTCTGTGATAAAAGCTATTCCTTAATTTCCTTTATTTTTCATACAAAATTAAATTTTAATCTATTTTTATATAACTTTTATAGTAAGTATTTGAACTTTGTGAATAATTTTGACTGACGTTCGTTAATGCCATGTTGTTGGTGTCATGGCATGAGCACCTACACAGCAGCCGTAAGCAAACATGTAACCAAATTAACGAATGGCTCTTGTACATGGCTAGCAACTACCACTACATGATTCGGAAAACACGAACAGCGCAAAATTACAGATCCGAAAATTTCTTCGCCACAAAAACCACGTTTCGTCTATAAAAGGGCAGGATACAGGCGAAGGCCCTAGGCTTTCTCTGCATATAAATCGTGACACTGAACATGAAAATAATTTCGTGTTTTGACAGGTCTCAAATCGTGAGTAGTGTACCGTTTGCGGTGTGCAGAAGCTCAAAAAATTACATGGTAGGGCGAAATCAACCGTGGTCTTTAATTCACTTTGTAGAGTATTTTGTTGAAAGTTTTGCAATCAATATTTCAACAAATGTTGGGTGTAGAATTAAATGTTAAATGCATACAGCATAAAATATTGCTGAGAATAAAATAGTACTTCATGTTGAGGAGACTTTGGAAGCATGATCCGTTATGGTGGCTTTTTCATACATTTTACTAGGGGAGGGGTTAATCGACTAATCTTCCAGATGATTAATGACGCCTTTGTACAATACACAACGGAAGGAAGAGTAATTGGGTGGTTGAGGATTGTAAATAAAACTTTATACAGAAGAAGGACTTGTTTCAAAAGTAATGTGATTTTAATGACTCACATAATTATAGCGTGTGAGTTATTTATTTTAATAAATTTTAAATCAAAATTATGTTCAAAACAACCAGCAATTTAACACAGCACTGGAAGATTATGTTTCAAAATGTACTGACATTCAGATTATCGCTTTATACTTTCTATAACAGGTTATAACATTTTTAGAAGCATCGCTAGCGGGTTCAAGCAAGACGGTAAACATCACGATACATCAAATATAAAAAGGATAAAAATGTATCTTTTTCTATTCATATCCAACCTAAATGTTTTATATGTTTATATTAATACGTCTAAATTCATCTTCAACTTGAGGAAGGACTAAAATAATGTTACTGGTATGTCAAAAAGAACCCTCTCTGTGTAAAAATGAATGAAAAAAAGGATGAGAAAAAGAAAGAAAAGTAATGATGACGTTAGTTTAAAATAAAAAAAAAATATTTCGATTTATATTCAGGCGAAGAATATTTATTGAGAAAATTATTTTTTCCAATGGATCGAAACAAAGTATTCTAACAAGATTAAAGCTTACCCAGAGGCCTTACCCATGTTAATGTTACGGTCAAAGAAAGTTTAATAAAATAATAACTATAATTTTTTTGTAACTGCCAAAGCACCAACATTTCTTGGCTATTTTCTTGACTTAAGTGCATCCAATATCTGAATAGTCAATCCTGAAATTATACGCTTTATGAAATGATAATTATAATAAAAATTATAATCATTGACTTTACTTCCCAAAAGTAAAGATACCTATACTAAAAGTAATACCTATTTTTATAATGCCAAATCTCAATGTTTTCACTGAAGCGAGTCTTACGCATGTACATGTGAGATTTTTCACTACCAGTAGAATTAAAAGTGCTACGAAAGAAGCAAATAAATCATTCTGCAGTTGATCACACCACTTCATGCTTGTTAAAATGAATGATTACAGTGATTCTTTTCAAGTCTAAAATGTAAATGATTAGTTTTCTTCACTTAGCTTACTTATTCAATTATAAACAATTACACACGATTTTTAAGTTTAAAGGGTTAAAAAAATACTCAACATAAACAATATCGATAAATTTGGACTATGCGGAAGAGTATGAGAACCCCAATAAAATCAGGAGAACCCCGTTAAAATTTCAATGATTACAAATAATTATGTTTACAGCAATAATACCTAGCCGTTACTACCGAATGAAAAATATTAAATTTGTTTACACTAATCGACAACCAGCATGATAAAGTCGAAGTACCTGTTCCATCTCTGGACGCCATCAAACAGCTGAAATGCAGCAAATCTGCCTGAATGCTTTGAAACCATGGGTGTATAACCAACCGACAGGCTGGGCTAGGTTCCTGGGTTTAATTTTTCTTCATGTTACCTATGAGATCTTGTTCCGAATGACCCTCTGCAGACTCACGCAACTTCGTTGAAATTTGATAAAAGGAAATCAATATTCTACTAAATTTTCAATCTACGACACGCACGTATCCTCACGCACCACCTGTTTATCGAGTTCAAGGCGATGTACTGTACCCTTAAACGAACTGAGTTGCTAGACATCATGTAATAGTAAAGATTCCGTGCAAGACTGGTACGACTATTGAGGACTATAATTGATGGTATATAGTGCAAGGTGAGAGAATTGAGCATGCGTTCACAATCGTTCGAATCTATTGGAAACTTGGGCAAGGAAACGGGACCTTCTGCGTGCTGTCCATCATTGCTCTCGAGGTAGTCATGAGGGCTCCGACATCCAGGGTCGAAAATTACATTGATAATATAAGACAGACATCTACAAAGATCTACATCTACACAAAGTCGATAATGACCCCTTTTATATTTAAAGTAAGCTTTCTTCTATGGAGTTTGACATTTGTTAGCTAAAATCATGCGTCTGCGTCATCAAAATAACGCTTCATACAAAACCACTCAGAAAACTAACTTCAGATTTTCAGCCTATGTTTTTCTGCCTAAAAGCTAGTGTGCGCTTATTCCGCAGTTCAACAATAAGGTCGTTGTACAACAACTTTTAAAGGATAGATTACGCTACGAACATAAGTTTGCAACAATCCTTGTTGGCAAGAGGCGCATATGTTGTTCAAAATTGCGCCCCCAGGTTGCGTCTTGTCGATTCTGTTTTTAAAAAATAATGAACCGGGAAGCAGTGTTTTAGCCGACGGCGGTGATCTCGAGGTGGTACAGGAGTTCTGCAAAGGCATACTCCGACTCAAATTGCGCGTAACCAATATTATTACGTGCAAAACTCATGTGCTCAAAAACATGTGCTAAAATTTGCACATGTGTTCTGTACTTAAACAGTTGTTGATCCAAACTTCTAAGTTATAGCTTCAAATTGGTGGCGATGACATTGATTAAGAATTAATCTCTTTCTTAGGCCTCCGATCACACGAGAGCTTTTTGTAGCGTATTTGATGATTTTGAATTATCAAACTTGCTTGAGAATACGCTAACCTGCTCAAAAACTCCTTCCTCCGTGCAGATAATCTGTAGAGCGTAGTGTGATGACTAATAATTGTTGTGGTAGTCGTTAACCGAATATGTTTATTGAAAAATGCATTATAACTAAATCTTCTTGTCTACTCTCTTTAAAACGATGCGACTTGATTTTAAAATTGCGCAAATGGTTTTCTGATACAAAACATGCATGCTTTTTGACAATCCGTCCTCACTACGGTGGATTGTCATTTCCATACATTTCAACCGCTACGGCAGGCAACCCGCAATTCATGGGTTTGCCGGAAACGCTACGATCGAAAAAGCTCAACTGCAGTCAACTGCAACTTTTTTCAACTACTACGGTTCGCTCTCGTGTGGACACGGTCTTAAATTTATGCTTTTAACGCTACATTTGATGCACTTGTGAAAATCCAACGCAAGCTATGATGTGCTTTATCATGTAACAGTCATTTTTCTTTCCTACAGACTTCTGTCATTTTGTTCTATACTCACCGACCTGTTTTTTTTATAGAACTTGGTGTAATCATTGAGCCACAAACAAATGAAAAATATATTTAAAGCTAGAGGAAAATGAAGCTAAATAGGATATCTATACATATTTTTAGTCAAGTATGCCCCGCATAAAACAAGCCGAAAAGTTAAAACGTCTTTTCCATAAATAGTGTTGAACTTGATTTATTAATAGATTTTATTTATAAATCCTGCTCAATGTTTATACTGAATGCATAAGCTAATTTTTCGACTTTTTCAAAAGAAACTCTTGTGGAGTACAACACAAAACTTTGTCCATCGAATAAATACCAGGATCAGATACTAAGTAAGAGTGATCATGGCTCAATGACGTTATCACTATTTTTCCCTAAGGGAATTGGAAAAGATTATTACGATATTACCCCAAAGAGCTGCTACTGAAATAAAAAAATCCCGTAGAATTGTTACGAAACCAAAATAATCTATTCCGCAACGAAATGCTATGGACGCGATGGATTTGAGAATACGCATAGAGTTGTTACGGACTCGAAGGAAAAAAAGCTCAAAAAGAATTGTTACGGATTGGAAAGATACGATTCCGTAAGGAGTTGCTTTGGAGTTGAAAGATTCAAACCCGTAAATAGTTGCTACGCGGTTTCAATTTCGTAAGAAGTTGAGAAGGAATAGAATGATTTAATTATTATATAATTTAAAGAAGTCTTAATCCAAAGACTTCATCCAAAGCCAGCGCGGGTCACATGCGTGGTCCGTCAATTTAGACATAGCTGTTTTAAATGAATGAAATCTATGCGTTTTATACATAATAATATGAAATTATTTTTCTGTTGCTGGCCGCATGTAGTTTGAAAGTCAATTCTTCCTACGAAGAAACGGTCGGGACATTATTTGAGTCCTGTTTCTACCGTGTAAAGACTGACGTTGTCCAGCCTTTAACACGAGACCTGCTCTATCATATATACATGTATTTATTCACATAGCTCAAAATATTTTTTAAAAGGTTCTGCTCAGGTGCTAAAGGTGCTCAGGACTGATGGTATCCGTGCTCAGGACTGATGGATGGTAAGGTCCAAAATTTTAAAGGTAGATTGTGCAGTAATTAAGTGATCACTTTTTGTCTACATTATGTTGTTTAAACATTATTGTTTAAACATTAACATCACTTTTTGTCTACATTATGTTGTTTGCATACAATTGTGAAATAAAATAAAACCACCATAATTTCACAATATATAGTTTTCCTCAACACTTTTCTTAAATTTATGTGTCGATTAAAGGTATGATCGATCTGGATCAATCGCAGGAAAGGCTTTGGTTAAGAATCGTTGCGAGGACTAATATGAGTACAGCACAATGAGGTATCTGTACCAGCTCTTATAATGGTTCCAAATTAGTTCCATGATGTCAGGTACTGGACCGGTTCTAACGTCAGTACATGGTCGAGTTACAGTATCACAATAAACGCGGTCAAATTTTTCCCGTTTTGTGTACAATTAGTATAAAGACTAGGTGGTTATTATTGGCATCATTTACATATACGAGCTAAATTCACGACATGCACCATAAGGATATAGGTTTGATTAAGTTCCTGAAGCAGGTTCGAAATTCAACTGAATGGAGTACATTCCATAACTGAAAGAGTAACTGAAATTCATTCAGTCGACACATGTTCACGATTGCCTGAGATTCAGCTATGAGGTATAATGAAAAAATGTTCCTTAACAAACTATACTTGATCTGGACACTAAATGTCAAACTTCCTGAAAAGTCAATCTCTCTTACCATGAACGGTTCTTCACCCATATGTTTCAAAGAACTTATGAAGAACAAGTATCTGTAATTCCTTTGACGAAATGACATTTATAACGACGAGTAGTTTAAAGGATCAGCATGGGCAAATTATTAGTTTAATAATTGATAAGGTTTAAATTTCAAATCTATTCAAGGTCATGGCATGTTTAAGTTTAGTTTCAATGCCAGAATAGATTCGGGATCGGTTTATGTATCATAAAATGTTTACGAACAATTTTTCAACCAAGATAAGCAATACTAAGCAGCAACAAGTTACTTAGAGCCAGCTTTGCAGGTGAAATCCTTTTTGTGCGTGTATTGGAGTTTCTAAGTTTCTCAGAACTCAGTTGCGTAGCCCTGTAATCGAGCTGTATTCCTTGAATAGACCTTGATTGATCGCAAAAAAAAAATACATCTAACTTTCAAATTTGCAGAGTTTATTGCTTTTTTGAACTTTTCATCGCGTAAGCTTTTTTGGTTTTTGCAGATTTCATAAAAGTTAAGACATTAATTTAATTTGCATATGTATGTTTCAAAGGGGTTTTCACACACTCATAACTCTTAAACAAGCAAAAAAAACAGCTCCAGTTTTTATGTTAATGAAAGGTTAACCCCAAATTATTGTAAAGAGTTCGAGCTCCAAATTGGGTGCTAACATAAAGTTCTACCCATTCTGGCTATTCCTAACATATTGAGCAATCATTGTACCCTTAATATAAGATTTGACTATTCAAGGATAAAAGCAAGGACACCTTTTTTACGCTTCCCCACATCATTGTAGCATGTGTAAGAACCACACCACATTTCCGCCCCGTATGGTAGCTAGTTACACGTTAACAAACGGAAGGGTCTGAAAGCAAATCATGCGTGAGAAACGAAGGCTAGTTATCGAGCAAATATTTCAACATTCTGCGTTCCTCAACGTGAGGAACAGTGGTGTTTTTGCCATACGGCATCGGTACGAGTAGAAGGCTGTAGATATCGAATGCTTTTTGCTTGTGTCCCTAGAAACACGCATCATGTTGTGATTTACGAACCCGTGTTGAGATCCGTTTACACTGAGCTTTGGCGTGCAATTCTTAGTAGTATAGCTATTGAGGTGAAAAAACGAGGGTGGAAAATCATTCGACTGAAAGGGTTTTGTCAACGGTCACGCTTGTTAAAGGACAGGGGAAGCAACATAGGTAAAGCTCACGTTGACAAACAATAAGATAGGGTTGTAATCTGGATTGTTACTCGTATGTTGTGAATAAAATACATCTACATTTGGACCGTTTGTTAAGTGGTAGCCGAAAATACCTTTTAAAAACCCCAATGTAGTTGGAATTCCAATTGGGCTTCTTCGCCTCACTTGGAACAGAGCTATCCTAAAAGCATAAAAGACCGCCAAAAGCTAGGGTCATTAGTTGCGAATAGCAGGCCTTGGACAAAACTGGTTGTTGAAATAAAAGAAGAAGAAGAAAAAAAACATATTTTCGTCAAGCACATAAAGAAAAGCAGAAATATATTATTAAAAGTAACTTATAACTTAAGTTAAGCTTATAGTTATCATTGTTTGGTAATTATTTAAGTTTATTCGAATAATTTAAATGAAAAGATTGCAACGTAAAGTATAATTGTGCCACTCTAAAATCTACTCAGAGACAGAAATATTTATTCAAATAACAGTTCGATAGGACTGATATTTGGACTCTGTGTCAGTGAGTTAAACTGTATGGATGTTTTAAACAGCAACCACATTTAGAGTATTTCAGGCTACATGCTTTGGATCGTTGTGATGCTGGGAAATACACGACTTTCCAAGTGCTAATTTATCCACACTGACTATAAAATTTTGTATGTTAGTATATGTCTGTCCATTACCATACCAATGATATGCAGTTTCCCAGCGATCACTGGCCTCATAAATCCTCAAATCATGACGCCATGTTTCCATAAAAAAATCATAAGTTTGGAATGCGTTTCGGTATTCGATTTTCGCGATACCGGTTGCTTGGCGTTCGATCCAAACATGTTAAATTGGCTTTGATCCTGAAATAACGCACTGTTTACATAGTTTTCGAATATATGTAGGTTAATTTTGGCTCTTTTGTTACGGTTTGCAGAGGTTACCCAAAATTCCATACAGGCAATTCATGCGTTAGATCTTTATTGCTACGTAATGTCTGGCCGTTACTATGGAAATAAAAATATTTATTTTTTCAATTTATTTTGTAGTAGTATGTGAGTGTTCAAAGAATGTGAGGATAGTTCATATTTCATATGTTAGTGAAAGAGAATTTTATTTGAGTTCATATATTACTCTGATTTCAAGGAAATAGTTAAAATAAATAAACAAGTGGAAGACCGATTTCGTTTCGTTAGCCTAACAACTAGATCTTCTAATATTAGTTAAATACTACTAGTAATTATCTGAGATTTCACACACACCGTTTGATAAAACAGTTCAACGAAAAGTACAAAATGTTGTCATGACACGTGTTCTATTGTACGTATATACTTTTTGGTATGTTGTTGTATTTGTTCCATCCCCTGAAAAAAAACTCTCTTTAATACAAACGTACGTTGCTCATTGTTCAGTTGTTATCCTTCAAGTTCCATCACATTGCGTACGTAACATTCTAGAGATTGTAACTCAGCCTCGAAATCAAACAACAGGTTTAACGATGCTGTTTCCATTTTTATTCCTTACATCAATGATATAGAGATAGATGTACCCGTGAGACTGTGGAACATTTTGCAACAAGCTACATATCTTTGATAACAGCACTGAAGGCTATACCGATTAAAATAAAAATAATATTCCTAGGGCAATCGATGAAGTACTTTAGTGAGGGTACACGAGGAGATGATTTTTTGCTGTGGATACAAAAAACTCTTTTCGATTACCTCTTCTTGTGACAAGCAGAGTGCCAACCCCGAACGCAAGCTACACGACCCTTTTGTACGGTTAAAAAATACATCTTGAATCCTCTTTGCAGTGCGCTCACCACGTTCCCTAAACCTTATGGATATGTCACATTTTCGTGGCTCTGCGAATAATGGATAAAAGTTTCGCAAATGTGTCGACAAACAAACGTCTCACATCCATAGGCACATTCCTATCTCACGTACGCATTTGCGTTGAAATAGGTTTCAGCCAGGCATAGATGTTTCAGTAATTTCGAATTAGATAACACAATTTATCGTTTTCCGTGAACTGCAGCATCTTTGCCGATCTGAGTGAACGAATTTTCACGTGCGCGTTTACAACGCTGTTTGCCCCCTTTCTTATGGTATTGTAACAAATTTCAAGGCCTACTTGTTAAGATAGAAGAAAGAAGAAAAGTAAAGGGAGCTAGAGAACGCTTCGTATGTTTTACTTTAAAAGGTATATTTTATAAAATTAATACTATTTTGCTGCAGATCGATCATGAACAGTGTAATATAACTAAACTTTATACTTCTTCATTGTTAGTTGCAATGCGCTGTTCCTAGGAGAACTGTTGCAAGTTTGCTGAGAAACAAGTTTATTAATAGCCTGTCTTTCCATCCTTATCGAAAAATCGGAACTATGCAAACATGGAGCTTTATATTCAAATGAATTTTAATTTATTCCCGCTAATGAAACCGTCTGTTGATGGTGCTGCTTTTTCTCACGCATAGTATGGTGAAGGAAGGATACTCAATCAAAAATGGTCCGTCAACATCGATGGTCTAAAGCAAAGCAAATGATCATCTAAAACAAGTGGAAAAGGATGTGTTAAAGTGAGTTTTCTTTTTATTACGATAAACTTTTATATTTTTAAACCAAAAATAATAAAAACTTCGATCATACGATAAAATTACGATATGAGATTCTTTTTTAACTGGTGAAGATTTATATTTTTCCAACAAATACTAATATTCTCTTACTTCAAGCAAATAGGAATTATAGCTCCGAGTTCGGCAAATGATGTCTTATTAACAATCCAAAGATTTCCCCGAAATCGTATTTCAGCTGTAGCATTATTAACAAAAAAATGAAGAAAATGCTTAATGCGGTGCAGCTTGAAAGCACGTTTATCGCAGAATGGTATGACTGAAAAATATAAAAAATGTTTTCCACGAGGGTTTGAGTAATTCCAACATTTATTACGGTGCATTGCTATCCGTATGGCTGCTTTCCCTGCCTGAATTACTCGTGGGATGTAGAAAATATCTCAGCATAATTAGAGTGAACAATCAGCAGGCTTTCTGTACTAACATTCCCTTGATTTATTTTTCTATCTCTATGGCTTTATTTTTGGAATGTGTATTTGAGCCCTGAGTGGTTCGATGTTGAGCAAGATTTTTTGGCTTTCGATTGGCTAAGTGAAAGTTATACCTCATGTATTGGTGTGTGTGTGTTTTTTTTTATGTTTGATTCGTTATTTTATCGGTAGAGAACGCCAAACCTACTCCACCAACGAAAAACCTTTTGAAAATAATTGAGTTGGGAATACACAAGATCCATAATCAATTATGCAGCCACTCAGGGAAGTAAAATGATGATGCTCTAGTATATTGGAGGATAAGATGTTTTAATCACTATTTATTTTTTACCATATTTCACGTTGTAGGAAAGTTTTTGAGAGATCGAAAAATTGATTAAGGATAAATCTGAAACCATAACTGTGATAAACATTTAACATCATTCATTTCAATACACAACACGAATTGAAATTCAACATCAGAGTAATTGTACAGTATGACAGAGAGTTGGGCAAAATATTGGAAAACACAATCGAATCGTATATAAACTAGAATGTTTGAAAAAGGTTTATGGTAATTTAAAAACTGTATTGAAACTTATATATTTTCAGTAATATGCGTATAAAAGACTGATTCTTAACGGGTGCAGTAAGTAATACGGTAAGGAAATTATTTCTGTTTATAAAATTAACTAGCATATTGGTCATACTTCATGCTTGGTTTCGCTAGTTTCAACTAAATGTGCATTTTATATTTAATACTCAAGCAAGTACCAAGCTAATATCTGTTTTATAATTACAACAGTATGTTTCAAACATGATAAAATAGCAATATGTAATGTCTTGTAACTTATTACAATATATAATTTCGACAAAATGGCTCCAGGTCAGGCGTCCTGACAATTATAACATTCAAGCCGAACCACCGCTTGTGTTAAAAAAAAACATGAGAAATGTATTTAAACCCGTAGAAATTATATATGACTAAAGATTTTTTTCTTATTATAAAACACTTGAAACACTTTAAATCATCGAGATGAATGTGTCGATCAATTAGATTTCACCTTTGATATCGACCGTGAACGCAATTCAAAACAATAATTATTGAAATGAAAAATATAAATTGCAACAAATGAATGACACCGGTTAGTACTAGTATGAACATTGCACTACTATTACTGACAAAATTAAGCAATCATTACCCTTCACTTTGACGCCGGAACAGTGTGATATTCTGCCATTTATCTATTACGTTGTTACACTTCGTGCCATATTGCCGTATGCAGAGCAGCTTCTTAAAGAACACTTTTTGATAATTTTCACTAAAAAATCACTTATAATTAAAAACAAAACACTGACACCAGAAAGATATCTAACTAAACAAATTAACAGTGACACTATAAAAATAACTCAACAGGGCAACTATGCGAAATTTTAGAAACACCAATACACATTACATGATTTTCCACATCAGGATCTTTTTTCTGAGCATATTGTATGAATTTTTTTGTGACTAATACTATAATCATATAGTATTGAAATCACAAACATACGCCACTGCCTCCTCAGATTTACACATTTCAATCACATCCTTATGAAATTTTCACAAGCAGGCTTGTTTGGCGCAATCATGCGTCACACCTTATTAACAATGCAATTAAAAGCAGGGCATACACAAAAACTGGTTAACATTTTCCATTCAATTTGCTGCATTATCACACAACTGATTGCAATTATGAACTGCTCTGAACAGATGCACTGCAAATAGACGGCAAGAAAACATTCTGGCCTCGTACTGTTACTACAACTTCACACTGAATAATTCCACTTTTGCGAGTATTTGGAAGTATTCGCCTACCACGATGTAGTTTAATTTGTGGAAAACAGATTACAACCGGAACTTTTCATAAAAACATTCATTAAACGAGAAGCTTTTTTCAAGTTAACCATAAAAAACACTTGAATAAATAATCTTGTCGATTTATAAGTAATTTCCCAACATGAACAATATTTAGGCTACTTTTGCCCCACCTTGTAATGACATTACATTGTATCACATGGAATGGTAAGCAACATTAACACAATTTAAGTTTAACACACCACACACGTTTAAAATACTACACACTGTCTCGTACTACACGTATTATAGGTGTGTTCTCACAATAAAACCAAATGAGCCTTGTTTTTCCTCCGTAATGCTCCACATACAACTTAATCAGCTGCTAGTACCGAAGGAACTAACGTGTTTTGTCTATGAACCAAACAAATGCTCTACTAATCAAAAGCCGGTTTGGAAAAACGAAGCGATGGAAACACTCGGCTAAAATGAACCGCTTCCGAAGCTTCTTGTTTGGCAACAGCTCAATTCTTTGGTTGTGCAGCAAGATATTTTTTTAACAAAGCTATGTTCACTGCCTGCCGTTCATTTTGAAACCAGTCAGTAAAGCGCATGCCCGTACACGTTCGGGGTGAATTTTCGCACTTCGCTTATTTTCGGTATGGACATTATTAGTTCATGGGAAAGAAGCCGCCCAGTTTCGAAATATTGATATTTTGAGCAAGGGTTATATTTTGTTTGGTAGACTCATTGGTTTTTTTTTCTCTCTCTCAGTATTGCGACACTATTGAATGAAAACAATGGTCAAATGGGCTGCAAGCATCGACACGCATTGAAGTTTCAATACAACCCTGGCAACAAGAAGCATAAAATACACAGCAATGCTCATATTTTGACACGATCAACACAAGTTTGTTTTAAGTGATTTAAAGCTTTAGCCTATATTTATCATAAATTCTCATAAAATTCGGAGAACAAAACTAATCTCTTTTTCAGTACAATAATCTGCGTTGATCTTTCCCTATTTTCTGATATGTGTTTGTATTCCTCAATTTTTACGTTGGGTTAGTACTACGTATAACAAGGACGTCCAAATAGTATTCGAACCACTTCAGGCCTTGTAGAAAGAATAAAACCTGACCAACGCCAACACCACTGATCTTTAAGGCCACCGCAAAACACGCTTTAGTAAAAATAAAATTGAATTATAGCGTCTGTGAAAAATAAGAGTATCATACATTGTTACAAAGGTATTGTTAATAATAAAAAATAGTATGTTCATATATTCCCAAAACATTTCCAGTTTCTACTCTAAAAGTATGTGTTTTGCTCTCTATAATACTACCACTTAAAAAAGTTCTCTCCTTGCATTCCTGTTCTACATACATACTACATCCATACACGAAGCAACCATTTTAATGAAATAACAAAGAAAAACTCGTCAAAGCAGCTTAGCTCAGCTGTAGCATAGTTCAACAACATAAAATATTCTTTCCCTGAGTTTTTCATCTCACCAGAACAACAATCTACGAGTTATTTCGCGAGTTTTAATTAGTGCGAAGTAATATCAATTATGGATAAGGCTTACCGAGGCGAATGCTTTAGGTGTAGAGGATAGGAGCTACCTATACGTGCGTGAATACAACCAGTTAGACAGCCTTAAAGCTTACCCTCAGAGGAAATTGCAAGGATCTACACTGTAGGATGCATTAAGGCCTACAGAAGACCTGCAACAGGACTAATGGTTTATAGTTGCCTAATTTTCTTCACTAAGGTCGGGTTCTATGAAACTGTTGCAAGTGAGACTTTTCTTCTCAAATCAAGACTTTACTTTTTTTTATTCACGAAAATAGAACATTTGGTTGAGAATCGTAACAAAGTTTACTGTCATGACATGAATTTATAATCATGCATCTTCCATTTCAAAAGGGTGGTCCGGTGGTAAAGGAGCCAGTAATTATGTCTGTGCAATTTTATACTTTTTTAACCTTCAAAACAATACGGCCTGGCGATTACTTCAAATGAAAAACTTTTTAATTTTCATTTTTCTATTCAAACAAATGATAAAGTTTGAAAATTGAAGGGCTACAATTAAAACAAAAAAGAAATGCCTTCCTTAAACACTTTCCATTCAGCAACAATCTTCAAATCGAGCGAACTAGGCTGAACTTTATCTGTAATGTGTTTCAAGTTGCGAGTTATTGTGGAATAAATCTTTCATACATGATTAATATCATTTCTCTTGTTATTTTATGTATGATGGGTGCTGTGCACAAGAATAAGATTCCGTAGCATCGCAGGTAAGCACATTACTTCGTAACAAATTGCTTACAATTCGAATAATGGAGCCATCTCATAAAGCGGTCAATAAATAGACCCTTTATGCAATACAGTTATCGTGGTGAATCTTACGGCTTCTTCTTGCTTACCTGTACCCAACATGGGCACGAGCCGATATGCAATAATAGTAAGAAGATTCTTTATCACAAACCATTTTGAAAACAATGATTGCAAAATCTCTAATATCATGATATGATAAACATATGACAAACAGCTTCATGAGTACTATTCAGAGAAGTTTAAAGTTCTAAAAAAAGGGCTAGAATGGATCGTCATTTTCTATTTGCAAGATATTTAACAATCACAAATACCTGCTAGGCCTTGTCCAACACATCTACAGCACCTTGAAACATCTACGAAAATTTTAGCAGTGCGAGTTATTATATGTGTTTTCGAAATACGTGAAGTTAAAAAAACAGTTCTTTGAGTTTAATCCAGCTGCTTGAAATAAAACCTGGTCATTTAGGATTTTTAATTTCAAACTCATAACTTTTCTCACAAGAAATACAGTCTGCCCATTAAATTTCTCATAGAGCATAAACTTAGTTTATATTACCGTTTCATGGACGATTTGAAGCACTTCGTAATTTCTATTCATTTCAGCCACAATGATCGGCTATTAAGGTTCTGCCAGCTCCGGTTACCGACTAGCGGTTCTGGACGGTTCCAATGGTTCCGAGGGCTCCGGGTAGCTCCGACGGCTCCGACGGCTCCGACGGCTCCGGCTGCCGACTAGAGACTTTGGACGGTTCCGAAGGTTCCGACGGCTCTGGGCGGTTTCGACAGCTCCGACGGCTCCGGCTGGCGACTAGCGGCTCCTGACGGTTCCAGACGGCTCCGAACGTTTCCAAGCTCGGAGTGTTGCAACTACGTTCCGGAGCTACTTCCGAAATTTAAGGAGTTTTTTGGAATCAATTCCGGTTTTTCATCGAATTAACCCATCACTAATTCATTTGTTCTTACCCAAATGCCTTGTGATAGCTATCCGCAACTTGTCACACTAAATCCGCTCCAATTAGGAAATTAGCTCTATTACATTAACATTTAAAACTGTCCTTCGAGTTTTATTACACATTTGCTTTCATTACTCTCAAATCCTCTTTTATTATTTTGCTTAATCTTCAAACTATTTTATCATCCTAAAATTGGTATAGTTTTTCTATTATAAAAAGCTACAACGGTACTTCAGTGTTGACACTTCCTGTTATTAGACGGACTTATCTCTTAGCAGATTAGTATGAGTTAGAGTTTTATATTTGCCCATGGTAACAAGTGATTTATGAGGGAACATTTGGTTATTATTAATTTTTGGAGCATTATAATTATGCTTTATTCAGATAATGTTGCTCAGGTAATGCAGAAAAATAGCCTAATATTCTAAAAAGTGGCACTTTAATTACAATAATCTTCTCAAGCAAACCAAAATGTTTGCCTATGAAAAAAAGAAAAGAAGTTCTCGTTTGCAAGCAGTCAAGAAATGCTGTAAGCTAATTAAAACTTCTTTGGCCTTATTACAGCTAAGCATTATAATCACATCGTTAGTGAGAGCGACAAAAACCTTGAAATACGTCTTAACTTTTTACGAGTCTTATATGTGGCTCGAATTTTTAATTCACTTTATCATTTACATCCTTTCTTGCATTGCTACGTGGTTTTGCTTGTAAAGGAAGGAGAGGAACAAACTTTACAGATGTGACTAACATTTTGCCACTGTAAAATTCTTTTACTAAATAATTTCATACATTTCTATTGTGTTTAGAATCCAAACAGGAGTTTCCAAAAAATAAACCACGTTCCTTGTGTTCATGAAAAATCTTTCAAAACAAAAAGAAGGAAAAGAGTAAAAAAAGGCATTCTTTTTGCCTTACTACATCATTGGCTAATCCTTCATAGTACTCTTATAAATATTCATTTCACTTTTCGCTTCTAAATATTCATTACAATGAGCAAGGTGACGTGTTTGATTGAAAAAGTCTGAAAACCACAGAACAAATTCATATCAAAAACACTCAAAGCACTAATTTGTTACTAAGATAGTGGATTTTTACTAAGGTTATGAAGTGTATACGAGTAAAATTACTTCAACTGATTACTTTTTACAATTCTAACCTAACACCTGTATATAAAACAATTTTAAAAGTGATTTTATAACGTTAAATAAGTAAAAGTTTTATACAATACGCTTAGCAGAGTTATTGAGATTATCTTTCTTATTAAATAAAATCATATTATTTACAAAATGTATATAAAAGAAAATCATATGATCTAAAATCCTGATTTATTAGAAGGTTCAATAAGCAAATGTTTCTTAGCAGGTCGTCAAAAGTAGTATGTGATAACTTTGTAATTTTTATTTTACTCCTAAACTTATAAAACAGTAGAGGGTCAAACACAATTTTTATGAGAATTCGTGATTATTTCGTGATGCCAACCCATATTTTACTTTTCACATCACAGTATGGTACGGGATAGTCAAAATGTTTTTAATATCATTTATACAAGCCTTTTACCAATCGAAACATTTACAATTTCAACAATGCTACCCCTAGGTAGCTTAAACAATTCGTTGAGCTTTCAACTTTGCATTTAAGCCTCGAATAATTTATCATTTATTGTCACTATAACACAATCGAAGCAAAACCACAGTTTATTTCCTCAGTATGGGTAAATATGATTCAAACGCTTGTCACCTATATTTCTATTCCTGTGTTACCGTTACGCTCGTTGAGATATTGCAACCATCATCTTGGTTATTAGCCAAGACTGGAAAGTATGGCACCTAGTGGAACCTACGGTATTATTAATTATGTTTTCTTAATGTGCATGGAGATGCATCCATGTAGAACGTTTGTGTATTCAACACGGTCAACTTCTTTCGCGCTACTTTCGATCCGGTTCATAAATCATTGCTATCCTACATAATGTGGTCTTTGTGGCACAGCAGGGAACAAGGAAAACATCAAACTTCAAAAGACTGCCAGTAAAAATTAAGCCCAATTGAAATCGTTGTGGGGGGTGGAAAACGATGAAAAGGCGTAGCAAAATATACAGCAGGATTAATGGAATTGTATGAATGTTTTAAATTAACCTGTAACTCTCTAGGTAAACTGGCAAAATTGTTAAGTTTAATTTTTCGTATGAAAATTAAAATGCTTACCATTGTCCTGTCAAGCCCAATTATGGTTGTGTTTAGGGATTCCAATACAATTTCTGTTACTCAAGGTCTATACAAATGTTAGTATATAATATGCTATTTAGCAACAATAAAACTAAATTATCCGTTTAACCATTACTAATTATTGTATCTTGGCAGAAGTACTGATGTAAAATATGGATATAATTGCATTTCATTTCCTATAATTTGCTGATTCAGATGTTAAGAGATTTTACAGCGAAGTTCGCCCACATAACACGCTTCTGGACTTCATACTGAAAAAAAAGTCCATAATAGCTTACCAACTTTGACAGCTGAGTTGCAAAATTGGATGCATGCCACATAACTTAAATATAGTTCGGATCTACGGTATAGCATTTCTCAACTCTATGTTAAAGTAGATGTAAGAAACGCCCCAAAGATATGCTTGGCTACGTTTCCGTCAACATGTTTTAGCTGAGTAGGAGTTGGCCGTACGCCATTTAACGTTATTTCAAATAGCAAAAGAACATGGCTGCCATCAATAAACTCAAAGGTCTTCTCTAGCCTGGTCAACCACTACGACATTCATATCTAAATTTCAAAATTTCGTGGAACGTAGCGTATTTTCGTAGCTGATTTGTTTGTACCATTTTACAAAACTGGTGTCTTCGATAAAGGCGGGTCGTTATGCCGGTGAAAAAAATACGTTGAAGTGTATCAAAAAGGTGTTAAATATGCTATAATAGCAAGCTCCGGGAGTGTATGAAAATCTAATGAATGAAAAAACAATTGATTTAGAAATGCCTAAAGTATGT
>KB671725.1:107599-122835 GCA_000349105.1 Anopheles epiroticus
ACTCGTTAATTAATATTTTCCCCGGCACAATATCACTCAAGTAAAATTACTCAACAATCGAGTACGAGTTCATTAGTTGATACGCATTCAACACCCAACCAATTATGTTGTACTTTAATTAACACCACGTTGGTATCGATGGTCAATAAAAAGTTTATCAATCCTTTTACACGTTAATAAAAGACATTGTAAATTTTCTATAATTTGACAATTGTAAATTTTCTATAATTTGTCACAAATAGAGCCTTAATGTACTTTGATTTGCAATTTGAAAATATAATGATAATAAAAAATAATGAAAATAAAACGCACTTGTATGGTATGGGGAAAAACAAATGATAATTCAACAGAATCAAGAAACAAGCTACCACTCCGTACTAAATTAGGAAAGCCCTGAAAGCTTCAATTATATGTTAACGATATTTATCTTTAACGTTTCGTCAGGCTATTCCCTCTCATCAGCAAGCTTGAAGTATCATTTCTTGGGTGGCACAACAATCCCTATAGGGTCAATAACCAGAGCACCAATGTGCTTTGGCTCTATCTGTGACTTAATGTAACCATCCATATCAAGATTGTTAATCCTGCGTATGGGGGGTTGTGACTTAGTGTACCCATAGCAGGATAGTCTATCCTGCGTATGGGGAGCGGCAGCGGTCCGAATGGGATTCGATACAACGTGGGGCCAGATCGAATGAAACAGGCATACGCCGCTACCCATGAGACCTCCGAGCTGCCCCGAGCGCGAAGTATTATTTAGTTCGAGTAATTTTCACATTGAGGGACTTACCTTCTAATTTTAAAAAATTATGTATTCTTCCAAAACAGTTTCTTCAATATTATGTTCAGCTATATGCAAGATCCCTTTTTTACTTTTATTTGAGGAAACAACTGTGACTTTTATTTGAGGAAACAACTGTGGTCAATCCTTATCAAGGCGCTGATGTGCTTAGGCTACCTGTGTCTATCTGTACGCATAGTAGGATAGCTAGTTTTATTTTGGACGTTCTTTAACGGTGTTATATAAACTTCAGATAAAATTTCTAAGAATTGTGCTGCTCATGAACAGCTTTGTTATGCGCCAATGAAAATTTGTAGTATTTTCTGATTGCTACTTTTGTTTCTAGTGGCAATAGTGATAAAAATTTTATTATTCCCCGTCGACATAAGTTGCGCGTTTTTTATGTTCCTCGCTGCGGATATGATTTTTTTTCACACTTAATTCCGCAGCGTATTTTCTCCTTTTAAATTCCGTGAAACTATGAATTCGAGAACATTGCTTCACATTTGCTAACAAAATTTGATTTATTTTTCTGATAGCCTTAAATAACGGTGTGTTAAAAGAGCCCTTGCATCCCATGCCTGTGATTCACGCCTGGAGAAAGAAATTTGGCTTATTAGTAAGTGTAACATGTTCATTTATTCCGCACGTTATAACTTCTGCGCCATTGCACTAACGTAAAAAAAAATCTTGCCAAAAACCGGAAACGAGGGGAACACATAAATTATGTACCAACTGTAAAACCTTCATAAAAAAGAGCAACGATCAGCCAGGGAAGAAAAATACATTTGTTCATTTTAAGGGGATCTTCACCATAAACCGCACTGGAACCACTGCCGGAGAGACTAGGGAATTCTCCCTTAAACCACTTTGACAAAGACTTCAGTCGTTGTCAAGAGCGTTTCGCAAAGACCTCACTGATAAACTTTCGAAAAGAAGCTCGGAGTAAGTGCGTAAAACCGTCAAGTCCTCTCAAGGAAAGAACCACCATTGCAGAATGCGAATTAACGGCAAGAGTAAGAATGAAGCATGGGAGAAGAGCAATATGGTCGGAAAGATGCTTCAGAAAATGACGACAAGTCGTTAAATTTCGGACGTATTTCGTAGTACTCAAAATTGAAAAGAATCGAATCATGTATCAACTTCATATCGTTATCCTTTACTTAACTCACAAGTAACAAACTAGAAAAACGGCAATCCCATCGCACTTTATTAACTTTTTTTTTCGAGCTTTAAATAAACCTAATACATGACATGGTGTGCATTTACAGCTTTCGGGGTTGTGTGTTTCATTCAAATGTCTGTCCCAGCTCTATTTAGGGCACGTGCTTGGTTACGTTGAGCATCCGTTGTTTGGCATAAACGATAAGGTCTGGTTTTGTTTATGCATTCTGAAGCTCTTTTACGATGATGACATTCGTAAACGGAGATTGAGAAATAAGAACATCATCAGACTTGAGAGATAAAGAATCGCTCGAATCTTGTCTCCGGGATACAAAATGCAACAGATTTCATCTGCTATTTCGATCAATACGGAATCTTGTTCTCAAAGCGCGTAATCCGTGAAAAGGGGTTTTGAAGAAATGATGTTAGTTTTTTCTCGCCGAGTGAGATGCTTTACTATATGTAAAAAATATTATGACTACACTTGCAGGTTTTCATTTTTACTCAAACCAGAGTTTTTATATCGCTCAGTTCGTGATCCCTTTACAACTTTTGCAATTCATTAAACATTATTTTAAGTTTCTAAACTCACTTATGTAATATTTAAAAAATATGCATTAATCCTTAGTATTTTAATTTTATACATTTTGTATTAGAGACTTTATTATTTTTATTTCCGTAATAGCGACTAGGTCGTATTACTTAAAATTTAGTGTTCATGATTCATACTGAGAAGTTCCCAAAAGCTACAATCCATATTTGCTGGTGGACATTTCCTTCCCCAGTTATGGAAGGACACCTTATACTGGTTGTATTTGGATCAGGGCCTTTAGTTTATTTGTTGCACAATTGCATATTAATTATGAAAATCGTATAGTCCGATTAATGAGAATCTATTGAACTTATTTTAAAAATGTTCTATGGTTGAAGTCAACAGAAAATCAAAGTTTTACACTCTTAAAGTTTTTCGACTCCTTGAGTCATAAACCTATGTTACAATACATGATAAAAACTTACATATCTTATGCCTAAAACACAATATTCATTTTTTTACAAAATTTATGACATCTTCATTCTTCCACTCTGTTCTAATACTATCTTCTGTTATGTTTGTGTGTTTTTGTCTCTCTTCTGTGAATTTTTTACAATAAAATATTAAATGTTTCCCAGTTTCAGGTATTCTACAATGTTCACATTTCCCTTCTTCAACAATTTTCATCACACTCAACCAATGTTTTGATAAGTCATGACCAGCTAATATTCGGTTCATAGTTTTTGTTTCCTTCGCAGTTATATTCTTTTTGGTATTCAGTTTTTTTTTTTTCCTCTTTTTTGTGTTTCTAACCTAAACCATGCTTTAGTGTCCTTTATCATTTTTTGTTTTAATCTGTTTTTTATATCTTCTATCCTTAGTTTGTTTCTGATTATATGGTTCGATGTTACTCCTTCTTTAGCTAGTGCATCTGCCCTTTCATTACCATCTATATCAATATGCCCAGGCATCCACCTTATCTCTGCGTTTAGTTTTTGGCATCTTCTAACAATATCATGGATCGTTTGTTCTACAAGGTTGTTGTGTTGTTGGTTTTTGATAATGTGACAAGCTGCTTGGCTATCTGTATATAAAACTGGGTTTGTTATTTTATTTTGTTCAGCTATTTCTAGTGCCTTGTCTATTGCTTTTAATTCGACTGATGTTATTCCTGTATCGTTCTTAAGTCTATAACTGTGATAGTTAAATCTGGTATCGTGATTATGGTATCGTGAAATGTATTGTTAAATTATTGTTAAAATATGTTTAAGTGGTGATTTTATATACTACCACCGTTACAGACGTTTTTACTAAAGTTATTTGTCTCTTCCTCGTTTTTCTGTGCTTTTTAATACATTGATTGCTACAATGAATGTGTTAAACATAAACATGTAAAGCCACGCAAAGATGCTCTCCCCATGATAAACATTTTTAGAAACGCGTAGCTCGAATTTCTACCAAAGTCGGTTTTGACTAATTTCAACAAAAATACTTCCCAAATCTGATAATTTTTGTTTGCTAAAAATGGTTTCAGCTCGTAAATTATTATTTCAATAAGGTTTGTGTAGAATATTAGTGTAATTTTTTATTTTTTTATGTCAAAACTGAATCACGTCTTCAATGCCGCTGGAAGTAATCCTTGGTTAACAAATAATTAATTAAATTAAATTAACTTTTATCATACTAAATAACACACACATCAACAACAAAATATCCTTTTCTTGATTCCCAATTGTGCTTTTTAAATTTTATAATCTTTTCATGGGCCGGCTCGCTGGTCTATTGGTAATGGCGTAGGCCTGTCAAAAGGCCCGTCGCCGGTTCGAATCTCATTTGAACCGCTGCCGCCCCCCATACGCAGGATTGACTATCCTGCTATCGGTACACTAAATCAAAACCCTCCATATGCAGGATTAACAATCTTGATATGGATGGGTACACTCAGTCACAGAAAGACGACCTTACTGGGTTGTTGTGCCACCGAAGAAGAAGAAGAAGAAGAAGAAGAATCTTTTCATGAAACATTTATTTATATAAAGACATTATATAGAGCAATACGGCGTGGCCGTTATTACGGAAATTTAAAAAATACTTACATGTTTAAATCCAAAGCAAAATGTGGAATGTTACTCATCAATATTTTTTGTTGTGAATCAATGAAATATCATAATCATCCTAATCATTATGGTTCCCTTTTCAGAATTTAATCCCCTGTCTTACAAAATTTTCTTATGAAGTAACATCATAATAAAGTAACTTAGCAATTACAATAATGGCTTTTATTTAGTTCTTCCTACCATAGTATTAACAATGAATAATATAAAAAGTATATTGCAATTGCAATTCATAATTCATAAATTTTATAGACTAAGGATTTTCTCAACTACTTTCCCATCTATTTTCCTGCTTATCTCTACTTGCACTGCAAAACAACGTGCTTGAAGATCATGAAAAGAAGACATTTCAATTCCTTTAAGAATTTTATATTATTTCGTATCCTTTTACAATCTTATTACAAGTATTAAAATTGCAATGCAGCCAGACCGTTTCTACCGAAAAAAAAACAACAAAGTAATAAAATTAGCTTTCATATAAAAAAATACTTATAAAAACTTTGTTTTATTCGGTAGTAACGGCCAGGCCGGATTGCTATGTAAAAACTGAAAAAAGTATGTAAAATGTATGTATGGCCGTTTCTATAAAAGTATGTAAAATGTAAGATAATGATGATGACAATTACTTATAGGAATACATTTTTCTTTACTCCGTAGAAACGGCCGAGTATTGCTAGTATAGTATCGCTATCTGGAATACAAGCTCTTACGTCCAGATAGTATCCTACTCAAGGACGCATTGTCTCGTCCATTTTGATTGGCATAGCATTAGAAGTTCTTGCCAACACCTGGCTCTCTAAACCGCAATAAAAACTTCACACATGATCCGAAGACATATTTCTGCGGCAAGCATGGTAAACGAATCGATAACATAGTCCTCCAACTTTTCAATGCTCTCGCTATATATTGCCGTGTCTTGGAAAGTGTTCTTCGAAGACATAACGACAGGAGGAGTTTCCGTGAAAGTCAAATAGACCAAACGACCCTCTTCATTTGTGCGTTTCCTTGTTCGGAAGACCTCTTTAAGATGGTTGAAATGACGGCCAAAAGTTTTGCCATTAATCTGAAAAGTTTTCTCTCGGCTATCTTCAACCTACCGCGCGTCGTGAAATTGTAATTGCGAGGCACTCGTTAGAAAAATAAGTATGAACGAACGAATGTGTTTAAAGTGCTTCGTTGAAACTTTTTTATAGTCATAGAACAATGAAATATCAAGTGACAATTAAGCGTAAAACTGAACGATACATATTCCGATGGTTATAATTGCTAATCTTTTCTTACTACCCAGTAAAAAAAAACATTTTAAAATATCGTAATGTCTTAATGTAAGTAAGTGGGTAAGTAGTTTCTAAATGTATAAAAAAAGTAAAAAACAGATTTTGCAGTTCACATCAATATTATTATCAAAGTTATGATTAAGATTTACAGATCTAAATAATTCAATTCACTTTAGCATTATGATGTCAATATGATACATTGTGGTATATGCTATTTGCAGTAAAACAAAGCGTTCGATTTACTTTATGTAAAAATGTAAAAATAAGTATTTATAAGCCAACGCACCATTAAATTGAAAATCTAAAAACAACAATTCAACACGTATTATTATTATTTTGCAACAACAAGAAGATTGCAGCCATGAATTACAAATCATTCAGTCTGTTCTAAAAGGTGATAAAATATCTTTTTGTCGAACCTTAAGTCGCTATTGGAAGCCTATCTATCAACCACCTTACTGACTTAATTATCGGAACTTACACTACATATTTAAGGTCTTTGCGAGCTGCAACAAACTCGGAAACCGCTCACGATCCTGCGCCATCGACTGATAATCAGTTATCCCGGCATAGATGGCGTACGTCTCTACGCCATCCTACCACTTCCACTTGGGCCTACCACGCCTCCTCTGTCCATGTGGACGGCCTAAGAGGACTGTACGGGCTGGGTCGTCTGGGTCCATACGTATAACAGGCCACCGGAATCGGACGAGCTTAATCCGCTACACAACAGTAAGGTCGTACAGCTCGTCGTTGTATCGGCTCCTCCATTGTCCCTCCTGACGTATGGGGCCAACAATCCTTCCTCTTCTTCCTCTCGAACGCGACTAAGAGGGTTTCGTCAGGTTTGGACAAATTCCATGTCTCAGAGACATACGTGAGTACTGGAACTATATAGGTGCGATATAGTCCCAGTTTCGTCCGTCGCGACAGGTTTTGTGAGGTGAAATGCTTCCTCAGGTGGGCCGCCAGCATCCGTGCGCGCAGCTCGACTTCTATGCGGTTGTGTTGTAGAAAGTTGGGTTGTGCGTAGTTGGTTATGCTTAAAACAAACTTTATTAACAACACCTAACACTTAAAACAATATACACGGGCCGCGCGTGCCAACCGTACCGTGCGCCCATGCCGAGAGCTCCTACTCGATCGGCTGCTGTGAAGACACTCTCTGGGTGACGACACACACTAAGCGCACACTGCTTAGTGCGTGTACAATAGTGTGCGTACCACACTATCGTCCTTCTGGACATCAATCGGTGCCAACCAAGTTGACACGGTGAGTCCAGGGGTCGTCAACATGGCTGGCCACAACATATGCTGTTGTCGGTGCTGACTTTTGACCCAAATTGGTGAAATTTGGAACGACTTTGAAAGTGTGTTCACCTATTCGTATGTCACCCCTACGTAAATCGGTTTTTGTTAGCAGAACTGGTAGTGCCACCATCAATTTGGTCTTCTCCTCGTTAATCTGCAATCCAAGGTCTTCTGTCCCCTGCTCGATCGTTTGGTAGGCTTGTTTATGTCACCAAAATATGCCAAGATCTGTGTTGATGGTTCCCGAAGTCTCCACGAGTCGTGGACGGCCCTCTCTAGCACCAGGATGAAAAAGAAACAGGCAAGCCCATCTCCCTGGCGCAGACCCTTGGTGGTAGCAAAGGATCCTGAGAGTTTTCCATCCACCTTCACTTGGAATGTGCCGTTGATCATAGTCATTCTTGATAGTCTGATCAGTTTGGTCGGGATTCCAAAAGAGCTCATTGCGTCGTAAAGTTTTACCCTGGTTATTATGTTTTAGACGGCCTTGAAATCTATGAAGAGATGGAGCGATTTCAGCTGTTGTTCTGCAATCTTCTCCAAGATTTGCCTCACGATGAAGATCTGGTCATTGGTCGATTTTCGGTTTGGAAATCCTCTTTGCTATAGTCCATCTATCGATTCGACGTATGAGGTAAATCGATCCTGAAGGATCAGGGAGACTATTTTATAGGCAGTATTCAACACCGTTTTACCCCTCTAGTTGGTGCAGTCCAACCTATCTCCCTTCTTATATATTGGATGGATGATACCGAGATTCCAGGCACAAGGCATCGATTCGCCATTCCATACCCCAATCACAATTTGATGAATTTCATTTTCTAATATTACACCGCCGTTTTTGAGCAGTTGAACTGTGATTCCGTCGATTCCGGGTGCTTTAATGTTCTTCAACAGACGAATAGCTTTTTGTGTTTCATTGATGCTAGGTAGCCCTAGCGCAATATCATCTGTTAGTGGAACCGCGATCTGTTCGTTAAACTGACCGTTAAGCAATTCAACAAAGTGCTAAACCCAACGCAAAACGCTAGGACCTCTGGCTGATTACTGACTACATCTCCATCTCTATGCCGACAGCATGGCACCATAGGTCTGAAATTGTTCAGGTGTCTGCTATCTTTCGGTAAAACTTTCTATTTTTCTAACAGTTTATGATCTTAGTTTTTAGAGCGTTCCACCTTTCGCTCGTAGTTTTGTATCTTGTTTCTGGTAGTAGAGACTCATCTAATACGGCTTTGAATGCCTGTTGCACATTATTGTCTCTTAGAGAGTCCGTGTTGAGTCAAGACTGCATGTTTTCTTCGCCCTCATTTGAGCGAGTGCGGGTAATTCTACACCGATTCACTAGGCTACCCAAGTAGTGATCGAAATCGATGTTGGCTCCTCGGTACGTTCTGAAGTTTAACAGGCTCCACTGTCTTCGGCAGTTTATCAACACCTGGACGATCTGATTGGAAGTGGCTCCATCTGGGGACACCCAAGTTGCTTTGTGGATGTCCCTGCGCGCGAATTTGGTACTTCCCACAATCAGATTGCTCGCTGCAGCGAATTGGAGCAGTCTACTTACATTTTCGTTGCTGTGCTCATGTAGACTGTAAAAACCAATATATTGGCGGTACATTGGCTCCTTACCTATTTTTTCATTGAAGTCCCCCAGGATGATCATGCCAGGGGTGCGATCTAATGATTTTTGTGAGGCAGTCGAAGAACAGGTCTTTTTCCTCTTTATCCTTGTTTTCGGTAGAGGGGTATCGTGTTTTCCTGATCTCGTTGCTGATCAGTTTTCTGCAATGCTCACCTCCTGGAATGCCATAAGCCGCCGTGCGCCTGAAAGGTTGGACTTTGGCCCATGTTACCACTTAGCAGGACTTGGACGTGTTGGAATAAGAGTTGGATGGAATCTTCTGGAGGTTTCGAATTCCGTCCCGTTACAGGGCAATTTGGTTAGTACGTTTTTAAGGTTTTAATGACAAATTATCAATAAATATATAAAACAAAAAAAAGAATAATAGTTTTAATCATGATTCTCTTTAAAATAAAATACAAATAATAATATACCTACTCTATTTAACGAAATAAAGCTCACTTTTGCGTTGTTTAACTGAACCAGGACGAACGACGACCTTTCCCAACTAAACATAACACTTCTAGGAACTTTTGTACAAAATTTGCCGAGTCCGAGAGCGATTTGACAAAAGAAAACTCAAATATGGCGCCATGCGAAGCGCTAAAAGGCGAAGCGCTAAAAGCGTCAGGCAAAGTGCTAAAAATTCACCTGGTTAATTCATACACCTTGATAAACATCAAGGTCCCTTGAGGATGTTATCGTTTTCTGGTCTGACATTTTTGACATTGTTTGAAAGTGGCGGCAATGGCTTTATAACATCATCTTGATCGCTAAGAAAAACTGTGAAGAAGAGTTAGTTGTACGTCTGTTTTAAACGGATTTTCATAGAATGAAAATTATTACAATGTTTGATTTTTTCTGTGTTGAAAACTTTGCTGTACTGGGGTTATATGTGTGTATGTAATTAGTTTTGAGGATGAAAGGAAATCTTCATGTACAATACGAGCAAATTAATAAGCCTGACCAGGTTACGCGATACAATTCTTCATATTTGCGTTACTGCGATAAAAATGGGTATTCTTTTGTGTAATATTTCAGCAGTAATGCTAACAATCGTGTTCACAGCAAACAAGACGAAAAGCAAAGATAAACAAAGATCAACCAACTGTCAAAACTGTTCTGTCAAACTGCTACTTGTCATTTTACACGGAATGTGTTGACCTCTATTATTGGTAGATATGATCAAAATAAAAACTCGTATTTTTCTTGCTATTGCACAGCGGGGCTTGCATGCTACATTTGGTATGTTCGACATACCTGGCTCAAATGATCTTACAGCATACGCAAAGTTACTGTTTATACGATGAAATACTACAAATTATGTTTAAAGTGCTTTATTAGCATTGTGTGTTCCGTTTTTATTTTTTTATTTTTTGACTAGGACATAATTAACGTTTTCGACAATTATACTTTTGACAACACTGAACAAAGCTCAAGAACCAAAACTTGTGCACAAACATAGGTATGGTTGGAAACGGCGCTGAAGCTAATTCATGATCTGCTCGAAAGCATTGAGACAGAGAGCAGCAGCCAAATCAGTCAAACAAGAAAGTTCAGTGAGATCATACGGGGTTATAATAAAAATAAAGTGGATTTTTTTGAGGCAGGAAAGAAAAAGTTGAAGATAGGGACTGTAAACATAGCAGATCACGTCCTTCAAGTGTTTTCAGTTGCAAAAGTTGGCGTCGAAATAACGAAGATCTTCTCTGGCGATCTCGAGCTAATCGTGCAAGTGATAATCAAGCATACACATGCGAAGGTTTCTACGAGTTAAAATGTGAGTTTCAGCACAAACACAATCTTTAGGAGTGGCTGTTCGTATTTATTATTTACGGGCTCTAGGTCTATGTGGTGCCAAAGGTTCATTAAAGCACAAATTAGATTCAACAGTGTTAAATCATAATACAGCTTCATATCGTTCCATAGCTATTATTGTTTACTGTAACGGTATATATAAAGCATCGGGTCTGTGCACTTGTGTGCATTACTTTAAGAATGGCGATTTACATTTGTGCCGTGTGTGCGATCGTACCGGTAGAGTAAATTTATGACATCAGCTTCCAGCGGCGTAAAACCGAATGCAGCTGCTAGTTTGATATTGCAGAAGAAGTGTATTTTTGTATTTGAAGATTTAGATTTTAAGTGTATTTTTGTATGTGAAGGTGCACTATTAAAATAAAAAAAAACCGACAACAGTCAGCTAAATTTTGCTGGGATTCCGTGTCACATCACGCGTAAACATAATTTCATAACTCTCTCTCTCTCTGCATGATTTGCTCCAGTGCCACATTGTGTATCCAGTGTGTGCTCAATGAAGTGAGGGGGATCGTTTCAAATCACTTCGATCAATGGAATGCGGGCACGTCGTATCGCTCTAGTGTATGCGTGCCTGTATTTTTGAGGGTATGTGTGTTGTGTTGTGTTGTTGTGTAGATGTTGTTTTGTTTTTGTTTTCTTCTGTAAGAACGTTTTACATCAAGTTAAATAGTCCGTGGGTATAAAAAAGCAAAACAAAATTTTGTAACTCAGAAAAGCAGCATGCGATTAAGGCTTACCATCAAGCATTGGTTTGAGTTGTGACAAAATTTCTCAACGGATCATCAGCTAAACAACGATACATAATTTTGCGTGCCTGTTAAGAACAGTAGCCTATATGACATACAAACGTGAAAATAGATGTTTATCTATCTTAAATTTAAGTGCTACTTTTGGAATGAGCAATGTAGTTTTATTTACACTTAGTCAATTGTCATGGAACGGGATCAATAAACAGTCATGAAATAATTTTGCTCCCACAAACTACAATATAGCAGTTCCAGAGTATCTTGAACCTTGTATCGAATTTCTGTATTAAGAACTTTTAAAACGCATATGGAGAAGTTGCAAAATGGATTTGGTCAAAGATTTCAACTAAGTACGCAATCAAGGCGAAATATGAATATTAGTTTATCAAAAGTACATAATAAATTAAAGTATATATTGTTTATTGCAAAGGATATTTAAATAATCTTGAAAAATATTTTATGTTCTTTTATGTATACATTTTAAACATTACTAGCAAGAGTGAATATTATAATTTTAAACAAAACAATATACACCTTTCAGTAGAAAAATCCAAATGAATGATCCAAAATACTCTTTAAATTTTTCACATAGTGTTACAAAGTGTCTTAATATATTTGCAAAACATTACTGTCGTATCACAGTCTTACTTTTTTATTCTTCTTACTGTTACAATTCTCGGTCCTATCTATTATCGAAATTTTAACGACGGGAGAATCCTTGTCCACGATTCCACCATATTTGCATGGTCCTACCGTACCGCTACGTCCTCTTAAATAACAAAAACAACGGTTATCATTCTTAAGTTGTATGTTTCTCCTTGTTTTCAACGTAAACAGAAAGAACAATATAATGTCAAATATACTAACTTCACTGGTATACCGTCCTTTCACTACAACTGTTAGTAATATGCTTTATCCACGAGGATTATCTTAGTTTATTTTTCTTTTTTTTATACATTTTTTGCGCTGTTGTACTGTTTAGGAACTGTTCGACAAAAAAAAAACACGCCAAAAAGGGTGATTGAGATTTAGAATACGTTTTACTATTTATCGCAATATATGGAGGCTCAGGATTGCGAACGATAGTTTTGGACTGTCACCTTTCGTTGCAAAAAGCCATGTAAAACATAAGAAATCAACATGTAATTACATTCACACATACAAAAATGTTCAAGGTCATGTCAATCTGAGCAGCCGCTATCAATTTCCTCAGGTTCTAAGGTTAAGCTGGTTAAGATTTCAATTGTTTTTTTTTTTGGGTTTTTTTCAAAAATAGATCCCCAAATTAAGCTACCAACCAGTTTGCTTCGAACATTTTTTAAAAATTTAAATAATCTGATAAGTGCTGCGCTTCGAGCTATCATGCCTATTGTATCACTTTAGTATCGTTTTAGTAGAGCAGCTGACAACAAAAAAATAGAAAGATAATTTTTTAATATCGGTTATTGTTGAGAAAAGTGTATTTTTGGAAATGAAAAGTTTATCAGCAAATTGATTGCCTACAACGGAATAACTATTAATGGCTATAATATATATAAAAAGATTTTCGTATTTAACAAAATTGGCTTTATATACCTTTTATCATACGTAAGCTTGAATTATGACATAAGATAATATATTATGATTCGTTCGATACTTGTTTGTACAATAATTTTGTTGTTGTTGTGACGGTCAACTTTTCGTATACATTGCGTCTCACAATATTCGATACACGCGATACTTCGTTCCTGACAATAGCATGTATTAAACAAACGCACATTTAGCTGAACCACTTTCTCTGTTGTTATAAACATGAATTAAAACAATAATTTTATCACAACAAAATATTGGGCTCAACCTTTAATCATTGATTTTCCCCAGGGGCATGGTTACTTCGCTTCGGCACTTACAATATTCGCGCAGTCTGATCAAATATTTGTTATAAGATATTAAATTCATGCTTGACATTGTTCAACTTCTTCCATTGCAAAAACTATTACTATAGTCTGTAGCGTTTTTCAATTTTAATTTGTATTTGACTGGCTGACTTGGACAATATTAAATATTCTCCAGTTGCACATAATTATGAAACATTTGTCTAAAGCATTAATAGTATAAACAAGTCGTTCGCTTCAAAAGTGCATAGTATCTGATGCACTAATTTAATATCATTTTCTGTATTCCATGATACTTAACTCGTTTTTATTTATATCTGTTTTTTTCTTATTGTTTATATCGTAGGCTGCACCCCTAAAAACACGTTTATAAAACTATTCCTAATCTGATTCCCAATGTTCTTTTTTCTTTCTAGCTTCAACACTCCAAAGAATGCTAAATACTTCATTTTGTTTTGCGTGACACAAGGTACCTTTTGTGACGAGAAGTGATTGAAACTCTAAACCCTTGTCAAATTTTATTGAAGCAGTGAAAACACTCTTCTACATCCATCATCTTTAAATTGCTCGCAATATATTCTGTCAGTACCATCGTCGCTAACTAATCAGTGAGGCAAACTATCGGTTTTGTATATTCTAAACGAATTTCATTCTATCTATAATACACATTTCTCAGGCGTCTTTCGTTACATTGAACAAAAACCAAACGAAACGACAGCTAAATAAAAAAGAAATTATACATACAAACACACAGTTCTAAAAGATTAAAACCTACAACAATAACATCTGCACAATCAATCAAATAAAATTTCTTTTATTTCCTTTGTTGAATGCCGGACTTTAATAGACCTCTTTTCGGTTGTGATATGATGTTGAATTTTGTGCGTGATTTCAGACGCTGAGTTATAGACACATAATTATCCTTGTCGTGCATGTATTGTTTGCCTTGCACACAAATCATTTTCATGCGAACGAAAACCTAAACGATCCAAGAGAAGATTTCTACATAATATGCGTGGAACTAGTTTAAAATCATATGAATAAAACGCACCAGTGGTGTTACTGAGCTGCGTTTCGTGCCGTATTCTAGCAGTTCAGGTTAAAACATGATAGAATATTTATGATGCCATCACCGAATCGTTTCCATTTCGACCATTTGTGTGCCAAACCAAAATCGATTATACTCGGGTTGTGTTATTCACCGTGCCATAAATAACCGATAACTAACTACCTGAGCCAACCTTCTCGAAGTGCTGCTACCACTCCAATTGTATAATGTTGGCACAGTAACTTTTTGGAGAATCGGTTCGGTTTACTTTGTCCGGTACTTCACACTTTGAGCAAATCCTGCAAATGGGGCATTTTCTTCAACAAGACGATACATCTGAAATCGAGCCATTCGAACCAACGGGTCTAATCTATACCGATTCTGCTGGCACGGCATCCATGATGGGTAGACGGGGAAAACAGAACCCCACTATCGTTAGCAGCGCAGACACTGGTAACAATAATGGCCAAAGCACTTCTCGATCTAGTCGAAACAAAACAACGACCAAGCCAAAGCAGAAAACACGAGACTCTGACTGCTGCAGCATCAACTTTATCAAATATTCCTTGCACACATTCAACACCATATTTCTGGTAAGTACAATGTCGATTAAAACACTCTTTTGTTTCGTTTGTAATGCATTACTAGTTGTTTTTACCAAGACACAGTCTGCTTTATTTATTCTTCTAAAAAAAAAATAAATCACTAAACACAATCAAGAGATGGTTCCCAATAGTTTATTTGCGCATTCGCATTTTTATGATCTGATAACTTTGTGATTATTCACTTCTTTTCTATAACAACAACTCCCCAACGAGACACGACAGCGACAAAACGCCAAATTTTGTATGAATGCAACGTTACCAAAAACATCAACAAGTTGTAACCTTTAGCAGAACTACCCAAGCAACATTATCGCGCTACAACCCATTTTTTTCATATGG
>KB671726.1:14158-44660 GCA_000349105.1 Anopheles epiroticus
CAGTGCGATGCAATTCGGAACGTGCACGGCAATGGTGAACGAAACAGGAGGGAGGGAGGTGGCTCTATTTCCTCCTCCAGCGTCACAGTAGTGTAGCCAAGCCCTTCCGATTAGCTTTGGGAGAAAGCAAGTGTTATAATTTCGAGTGGCCCACCAACAGCAAGAGCCTGGGCAGCAATGCTAGAAGCCGATGGGGGCGGAGCAGCTGGTAGAGGGGAAGGAGAAGAGCCATAAAAAGAACCGTTTGGCACGGAGTTCAATATTTGCTGAATTATTGAAACAGCCATAATTTCAGCTTTTCCGTCTTGCTGCTTGATGGCTGTGCCTGAGGTGTATGAACCAAGGAGCGAGAAACCAGTTAAGAAAGCAGTCAAACGCAGCAGCAGCAGCAAAAGAAAAGCTGCCCGCACAAAGCGGAGCACACACACACACACACACACACACACACTCCAACGACTTTGCGGGAGATGAAAACCATCACCACCCCGCCCGTCCACCGCCACCGGCCACCGGAGCTCAGTTGTCAATATCCTTTCACTCAAACGCAATCCAAATGGTGCAGAACACCGAGAAAAGTACGATTGACGAGTGAGGTCTGCCTTCCATTTTGCCGCCAACTCCTGCCCGTTCCGTTCCCATCGAGATGAAATGAAACACCCGCAGCAACCACACGGCGTGACGGGGATGAAAAAAGGCGAGCGATGCTGGAAGAAGGACGGAAAAAAATACCCCGAGTGGAAAAGTTATGGAAATGTAGTAAAGAACAGAAACAAATCGTGCACAGCACAGCTCTCTCTCTCTCAGTGTGTGTGTGTGTGTGTGCTCGGACATTCCACAGAGGTCAAGGGGGGAGAGGGAAAATACAACGGGCACCATTTCGTCACGTTCCGTGTACGTACGGTCCGCCGTTTGTGCCGTTCCACGCTCGTCGTGAAGTACCACAGTTGATGGTTGCGAGAGTCCTTCCCTATCAGGTCCTTCACGGCGTCTTCTTCTTAGTTGTTCTTGCACCGCTCGGCACAGCCCAACACCAACCCGGACTGCCGTCGGTGCGGTGATAGCCAGCCAGGGACGAAGAAAATAACATGGGAAGCAATAACAGTTACAAGAAAATTAAATTGTCGATTGTATTTCATTGTTATGACTGACATAAAGAAGCGTGCGCAAAGCGCAACCGGCAGGCTAGCAGGGAAGGTGAACGTAGGATGCAGCACCGCGAGGGAACCAAGGGGTAGCAGCAAGGAAGCGCGGCCAGTGGCTGGAAGACGAAAGCGTAGAAAAGTTTCTCGAAATATATTTAACGAGGTGCAGGCGAAAAATTGATGAGAATTAGCTGGAAAGCACATAAGCGAAGCAAGTGTTTGGCAATTAAAAAGTGTGCTCAAGGAAAACTCAACTCGGAAGCTTTCATATACAAATTTTATTTACAAAAAAAAAAACGGAGAAAATATGGATTAAGCAATGATAAAATACAAACAATAAATTACGAACATTACAATACTGCCACTGCAACTTGTCCTTTGCGCGAGTCGCTTTACGCAAACCTTTGCGCAAAAGGTAAGGAAAAGTGGACGAAAAAAGCCAACCAACTGCCACCATCATCAACCCGGCGCCGGTGAGCCAATTGTTAATTGTTTTTTCCCTAACCCCGTTTTTGACATCAATAAATAAAAATAAAATATAGAAGATTATAAACCTTCGCCCGGTGTCGGCTGGACGGGGTCTTCCCACCGCTCGGTGTTTCCTCCCAGCTTCGGCGTAAGGATTGAATTCGGCATGGAACAAACTCTCCCGCCACGAGCATCCCCCTGTCTGCTCCTGCCGTGCAGTGCGGGTGCAGAGTGAGTGAGCGAGTGTGTGGCACAAAATAATTTATGAGATTTTTAATTCTTCTCCGGGCGTAAATCTGATAGAAATAAAATGGCATACAGTCATCGGTTTGGGACGCCTTCATCGCCGTCGTTGTCTTTCACTCGAGATGCCATCCTTCTGAACGGTTATTGTTGTTAACGCTGGCGATGGAATGCTTCCACCAAACCTCCCCTCCCCCGCACAAGCGGCCCAAGGATACACCCCCGAAACATAAAGAGCGGTAGAGAGTTTTCGCCATCCTTCGCCCCACGGACCACCGGGGACACACGATTGCATTTAAAGGGAAAATTCCCTTCATTTAGTCGTTTCCGTATCAGGCGAACGGGCAAGAATAGTCTAATGGCTGCCAGTGTCTCGACCTGCCATTTTGGGCCACCCCTTCCTCTCTTGGCTCTTCGGTTCTTTCCACCTTCCAGTCAGATCTCACACAGAGATTCCTTTGCTTGCGTCTGCTAAATGGTGTGGCGATCATTGTTCGGCAACACACGGGCGGATGTATATTCTAAATGGAGCGCATGTCGAACTCAAACATTACAGGGAACGAAGCGTGAGAGAGAGTGAGAAAGAGAGCGAAAAAATAAGGTAAAAAAACACATAGACACACATAGACTAGCCGCTAGACGTAAGAAGCTGTAATGGCAGTGCAATAATAAAAGGGTAATCCAAACATGAGCCACCCCTTAATTTAATCCATTCCTATTCCTCCCGGCACGGCGCATATAGGTGCAAAACGCCCGTGGACGCAGCACGGGAAGCAGGGTCCCTATTTTTGGTCTATCGTTTTATTTTTTGTTTTGTGTTGAGAAAGTGTTTCCGTGTGAGATTGGTTGATCCTGTACGTTGTTTTCGCCGTGATCGAACGCTCAAAGGGACGGAAAATGCAGAGGTGCACATCCCGACCACATCTCGGGTCTTCATTCTTCCTTCCAAATGGGTTACCATCCTTCAGTGTGTGTGTGTGTGTGTGTGTAAGTTGCTTGCTGGTGGGAGCGGGACTCTAATGTCAAAAATAGTTGATTTATACGGTGCCCTCCTATGGGGCTTAAGGTAATGCCGTGCCGTGGGCTATCCCTTTCCTTTTTGTTTTGTTTGCTCTCTCGCTGCTGTCCTGCCCGTGTACTAATCTTTGTGGGATTTGGAATGTTTATTTTTATTCTATTAGCACAATAATTTGAGCTGCATTTAATATTTTTATTGAACTCTCATTAGAGGAAGAAAACAGTGGAAAATAATAAAATTGAACCTCAGTTATAATGCAGCGTAAATTTTAGAAACTAGAGAGCTATTGAACAAGTATACGGTACAAGATGGAAATTACCAATGGGCTTTTACAGAGTATGTATGTATGAGAGTATGTAATCTACTTTTCTCTTGCTTCAAGTGTGATAAAGCAATCCTGCTTGCAAAAAGATTTAATGTTTGGTCCCAAAGGCATTTTATCAAAAACACAACGCCAAACAAATCCATCAGGTAAGCAACTATAAAAGATTTTTAGTAGAAGCTACCATGCTGCATTTTTTTTTAATTATATTCAAACCCTTTTTAAATTCCCAAAGTCATCGTGCCGATCTGTATGTTCTCCGTGCCAGATATCATCATTTTTATATGTTATTTTTATATTTAGCAATAAAAGTAACTCTGCCACACTGGTTAAACATATTCCTAATGTTTTTCTCTCTCTCTCTTACTTAGCTTAAACTACGTTGATTCTTTTTATTAAGTGTACTTTACAAAAACCAACAATTATAGCAAATAGCAAAGCAAAATAGTTTGAATTCACAAGAAAGAAGGGAACAATAAAGTAAGAATTGAGGAATAATACCCACTTTAAAATCCACATAAATACATAAACTTGTGAACAGCAAAGGTTACTAATCAAAACAATACAATTTAAAGGAGAAAAATAGAAAAAAACTTAAGAGCGAATGAATACTAAAAAACAGACTAATTACCATGACGAACAACAGTGTAAAAATTAAACGGAAATTTTATCAATTCTTTATGTACAAAAAAATCAAAACAATTACAACTCACCAAGTTCTAATCAGACATTCCATCAAATATGCAATACGGACCATTTATTAAGGATATTTGTTTAGGGTGTATTGTTTTGATCTCGTTTTTTTCTCTTTTCATTGCGCGTATGTGCCATTTTGTATAAATGAGCTAGCCACATTTGCAACCAAAGCAGTTCCGCAACATAACTATCCCACCCACTCGGTCTTAAATCACCCGAAAGTCTCAATTTCCTAAAGTGCCCTCTCGATCGTCATCGCCATTCGTCCACCGTGCCAATTCGACGCAAAAACGATCATCCATCGAACCATCTCGGCGGGAGGGTGGAAAACGCAGGGGAACCGACAGCCTTCATTCATTTGCCACCATTCTTCGCTCACGCGGCCTGAAAGAAAGCAGCTTTTGTTTGATACGACGAAGCGAAAAAAAAAACGCCACGACGGTTTGACTGACGAGCGGGGTAATATGCCCGTTCCTTGCCAATGGCACACAGCACCGTTCCGAAGCCCTCGTCCTCGGGAGGAGCCCCGTTAGGTCGTTAGGTATTAAATCATTTAGATAAATATTTATGCCCCTGCAATGAGCTGTGCCTGGGCGGAGGCTGTACGGAGAGCGAACTGAGCCGAACGAAACTTCTGGCGGCAGTGCCGTTGAATGTGTTTTTCTTTCCCCTCTACACCCGGGTGCTGCTTTTCCCGGGGCCGGTCAGGGAAGCTGCGGGAGAGCCGCGGCGTGAGTGTACAAACTGGTTGGCGTCTTCGGGTAAAACTAAGCGAAAACAAACCGTAAACCATGTCAATGTCTGTCGCCGTGATATGCGACAAGTCGGCTGAAGGAAATCGGATTCCTTGCCGGTCGATTTCCCCGTGCACGGAGGGCGAAGCAAGTGAACCCCCCCCCCCCTCGCTCTCTTGCTGTAAAGAACAGAATAGGAAGGGCTAAGGGATAAGCCGAGAGTTAAGGGAAAGGGCACGGGGTGGAATTGTGGGAAAAGTGCATGAAACTTCCATTGGTAGGGACATATATCATCACGAAGTGACAGCGTTTATTATCTGCGTACACAAAACGACGGATTGGATGGATTGGTTGTGCCGGCGGCTGAGGAACACAGGGGCCTTCCTTCTTGTGCGCGCGTCTCGCTTATCAACGGAACCTCGCCAGCGCTATGTGCTACCGGCAGGGGTATGTATTCAAGTACGTCACAGTGTGTTTCCAAATGCGAGCAACAAACAGCAACCTTTCTTTCCCCCATCGCCCTACAAGGACGACGAGGACGACAGGCTGCTCGTCATTGGTCGTCTCCGAAGTTGGTTCGACTTTGACAAGGAATATCCTGGTGAGTGAATGTGCGCCTGGGTGTATGTGTGTGTGTGTGTGTGAGGACTTGAAATGAGAGCGAGCTGGTGAGTGAGTGAGCGAAAGAGCAGCATTATAGTGAGACACAGTCCTTGAAGGACGCCATCACAGCGGAGAGCAGCACGGTAGAAAAGGTAGCGCAACAACAGCAGCAACGACAAAAAAACCCACAACCACCAAGCCGAGGATAGTCACCCCAGCTCAGGAAAAGGCTCTCAGGAAGATTGAAAGAAAGCAGTTGCAGCAGCAGCAGCAGCATTGGCGAGCGACTCGGCGCAGCAAGCGGCCCCGAATAGGTACTGGCCGGTGTCGACTAGCTCGAATCCGCTTTCAGCTGCTTCCTCCCATAAATCCTGACGCGGTTCATATTTTAATCCACCGTGGAAGGATGCCGTCCTGGCCGTCGTCTCCGCCAGCGGGAGAAAAGTGGCTGTCGTATTGTTGTCTTTCTTCCAGTTTCGCTATAAATTAGGACATGTGTCAGCTTTCTGAAGGATTTATGACAAATTTATTCTTTTCTTCGGCACATTCACTCACCAGCGATGGTGTGAACAGGAGCAGCCGAAGCAGCAGCAGCAGCAGGGGTACAAAGATGGACGTCTTAGCCGTGTGATCCACCGCTTCGGTCGGCCTTTTTTTATTTTGGTGCGGTACCCTTATTCTCTCGGATGGAAATGCGAAGTGACGTTTTCCGGATCCACTCACTCGTCCTTCGGTAACACGCTCAAAGACGGTTCCTTGCGGTGGGGGTTCTTTCATCGATTAATGGCAACCGTAAAGGTTGTGTGACAAAGATCAGATGCTGCCGACAATAGGAAACACTTCCTGGTGTTTATAGAATTTATTTTTACGGTGTTTATTTTTGAAGGTTTTTTTTATAACTACAAAATTTGTTTTTGAAAGCGTCATACACAAATAATGAAATTGCTTTTGCAACGCAACAACATTACCCTCTTCCGCAGTAAAAGCGATCTAATTCAGTCGATAATTGGGAAAAAGGTAAAGAAGTGTATCGTTCCCCGAATTTCCAAATGATTGTTGTTAAAAACACATAATTCCTTTCGAAAGACATTTTTACTCATTTTTCGCATCTCGCCAGAACCGGCAATGTCTGCCTGCTCCCGTGACGCACAACAAGCCCAAACGTAAAAGGGGACTGATAGCTGACCCTGATTGCCCTGACAGTAGCCCCATCGGGCGTCTTCGGGAAGGGTCGCAAGCGCCTTACGATGATGGCACATTTACATCATAACGCTTATTGTTATTAATTCTACCTTGTCCACCATTTGCTCACCATTTTGGACAGCGCGCGGGCTTTGTACGCTGAATCGCAAGGGAACGCGCACAGCGCATAGAGAGGGTAAGAAAAGAAGGTGAAACTACCACAAATTATAATTATAATTTTTCGCTGACATTTACGACTCGAAACTCAAACAGGCGGACGGGCAAATGACACGTTGCGAGCTGGTGATTATGACGATACAAATGATTATGATAACGATACGCGTGGCCGCAGTTTTTGCGATTTGCCTTCCCAAGGATGAGGTTTGGCGATGATGGCACCGTGGTTCTTTACTTTTTCTCATCCAAATGAGGGTAAAACATTCAACAATGGAGTTTGACATCTGTTAGGGCAAAAATGGTGGATTCATCTGAGGCGACAGGCAAATCATTAAATAATTAGACTTTATTGTCTTTTGTTTCAGTTATTGGTGTTTCAATGCCAATATTAAGGCAAGACGCTCAAAAAAGCCGCGGGTTGGCACGCAGCAAATGTCTTTTAAGAGCATACAATTTGAAATTGAATTTCAATGTAATGCCAACACTTTTACTGTAAGAGTGTAAGCAGTTAATTGGTGTAAATAATAACTCGTGTATACTAACACCTTAGCAGCATAGAAACACATTCAAATGCTCTAAATCTACAGAGTAACAGCATGTGTGAAAATCATAGATTTATTAGCACAGAGAAGAAGAAAAGAGAAAACCATAACAAGTCTGCATACTGTATAGGTAAATCTTGGATTTAAGGTTTGTTTTTTAAGGTTTGGTTTGGTACGTACGATTTAAGGTTTGTTTTTCATGAAAAAAAACGGATCGAGCGCGTTGAAGGTCTTTTAACGTCCGTTTTAAGAACAGAACCCCTAAAATCTTTGCCATCTCCGCTCATAGATTTCTTCTCGTACAGATTTTATACAGCAAACCATTTTGTTATAACAAACAGAAAAGAACGTCTTATGATAACAGAACTCCATAAGCGCTTTATTTATACGAATTCTGCACAGTAGATATTTCATGTCAACACAAAAAATCTTTTGATTGTTATTCCTTCGATTGGGTAAGGATACTCCATAATTTCTACTTATAACGTGGTATCCGTGTCTGAAAACCGTGCTATATCAATATTCCATAATTGTTCCATCATTGTTAAATGAGACCCAACAACGAGACAATTATTTTAAAATTGATTCAAGTATATAATGATAGTCACAAAAGGTTATAAATATTATGGTACTAAGATTGAAACGAACAAATTGCTTAATCAGTTCGGGATATGAGTAGTTGTGGTAATTTCATTCTATGACAAAAATGTTTTTGTTTGTATTATGAATCTAATACGAGTTAAGGAAAGCAGGCAAATCCTATTATATATTTTTTATTTCAATACTGCAAAAATATCCATGATTATCCATGTTTATCGTAATTTGAATCAGAACTTAGAGAGCCATTCACTAGTTAAATCAACTTTATCAGATGTCGATTTGTCTCCTATTTTATAGAATTTTCTGTTATATTTGGAGAAAAAACCTGTACAATGGTCATATAGTTTCTAATAAAGCTGAACTTTCCAAAATTTAAAAAAAACGTTATTTGTAGGTCCTAGTTTGGGGATCCTTGTTATAGGCTTATTCACAAAAATTCTTCCTTAAAAAAAAAAAACGATAAAACATTAAAACTAAACTTATAAAAATACATCTAAAAACAAAAAAATGGAAAAAATAAAAATTATCTAACTAAAACCACATGAGGTAAATTGGAATATTTTCAACCTCTTGCAAACAAAACCCAATTTTTTTTTCATCGAAAAATCAAAACCTTAAATCGCACGCCACTGCCCTCTGTTGCATGCTGCACAATTGTACCCAAATTTATTGATGTTAATATTCCACTGCAATATAGTCAGTGCAGTTAAAAAGTCAATTAGTGTCACCCTCGCCGTTGTTGCGCTGTTGTTGTTTTTTTTTGTTACATCCTTTCACCCTCAGATTGCACACGGATGCGTCGGTATGGTGTTGTTTTTTTTCTCTCTCTCTCTACAACCCAACGCCGGAAAACTCCTATCTCAATTAACAGCTCCACGCGCGGGCTCCCGGGGACGAGTCGCGTAAAACACACTGCACCGGAACAAAAAAAAAGTCCCCAAACTGTGGCGGCACGGAAAAATGCACCGAATGAATGTTTTCGATAATTGTTTAATAATCGGCCCGTTTACATTTGCACCCGGTTGCAGCGATGAGGGGGGGGGGGGGGGGGGGGGGGGCAGGTTCTTTTTACCACCACGGTATAACCGCACCAAGGGGCCTTGCGTAACGTGTGCATCGTCGCCACCGGCCCAGTCACATCTTCTCACTATCGATTAATATATCAATGCTGTACACTAAACGTTTTCGAAAACATTTCCCAGCCGCTCCCCGGTTCGCGAAGTTCGCCGGTCTGTAAGGTGGAACCATGCGTGGATGCAGTCCCGAAACCGAAAAAAAAAGTGTCCGTCCACCGTACCGGTTGACTGTGTAGTGTGCCCGGGCGACACACCGAAACGAATGGCGGTTGCACATACCTCGAGCATAATATACTTTTCGGATGTGGTCATGGGCAACTGTAGTTAAGTGCTACCGTTGCGATCATATATAAAGGGCACCGCGTGTACGAAATGTTTTCATTTGCGCTGCCGCTCCATGACAGAAAACCCCTTCCTTGCTGCGTCGCACGGCGGATGTCACACACTGTCACACAAAACGGCACGAGCTGGGTGAGCCCGGGATGCGCCAGTTCGTCTACGGCCCGCCCGTGTTACCCATTGGAAGTTAGTTAATTTGAGCTCACCATTCGTGCGCCCTGTTTGAAAGCGGGACGTGCATGTACGAAAGGTAGAGCGGGCGTATCCGCTACATCTGCCCGTTCCGCTTATTCCGTACCAATATCGGCAAACACGGTGGCTATGCAACGCCCTGCTTTTGAAGGAAGCATCGTCGTCGTTCGAGTCGCGCATGAAAATGTGACACATTTAGTGGCGTCAGATAGCGACGAGAAAACGCGCACCAGCGTCACTACTGCTCGGAGCAACTTGCCTCACACTCACATACACGCGCACAAAAAAGACGAATAATCCTGGCCGGTCGCGCCACCGGATCCGGTAATCGGTCCCACCGACCCATGTGCCACCGACCATGCCAGGCGGCTCCAGTCGCACCGCATCGAAATGGACACAACATATTGACTTCACGTTCCTTGATTGTTTATTATCCGTACCGTTTCACGCCATTATGCTCGACGCTGCTGCTGCGGTGCATAAGCCGTGTGAGAACTTATCTCAGCACCTCAGCATTGGTGAATAAGTTCCCTCGCTGAACAAAGAGGGCTGGGGTTATTTTTTGCCAGCACGGTACGGTGGGAGGTCCAGCCTCATTGTCGCGCCATCGCGGTCGTTGAAGTCCACTTCGATACTGACTTCCGGACATTCGGAAGTTATTGCGCCTGTAACCACCGCGCTAGGGGGAACGATACGTACACTGTGCGGGGGGATGAGATTTTAATTACTGTGCGAACTGTTGCCACGTACTGACGCGATGGCGATGAATTTTCGGGACTATCAAAGAGTGCGTTGGTTTTGTTTTTCTTCGTTGATTCCATTCCCGGTGCAAGGTTAAAGTGTATAGGGCAATTTGGAAATGCTTTAAAAACAAAGTGAAATTGTAATGATAATGTGCAGTTTAAAACAGATGCATTAATGCAACTTAATGACGAGCTATTTGATTTTTTTTATACACAATCATACTTATGGGTCTACTGAAAGGAGAGAGTTTATTGAAGAAGGATCTGGAACATACCAAGTAACAAAAAGGTTCAAATTATTTGAACCATCCCGTTTTCTAGTTTTGATTGAGCTGTACTGCTACAGGTGATTTCATAAGTTTTATGGCTTTAATTAATTTAGGAGATTGTTAGTGTAATTTTAAGACATGAAGGTTTGTACTAGCCGAAACCAAAACGGTACGATGTTGAATGGTATTTTACGACGTAACGGCCAGGCCGTATTGCTCAGAGTAAATTAATACACCAATAAAACATGACACTACAATGCACTAATAAAAACGAGCAAAAATAAAATGGAATAATCTATAACTTTTTAGATTTTCAAGCCTTTATTTGAGTCGAGTTTGTAGAACTCTGTTCTTTTACTAGAGCTAAAGGACACTGGAGGATTAAGTTCAATATGATTTTATTTTTCTATATCGAATTTAAAATTCAGATAAACTTATAAAACAATTTAACAACTATTCGAAAACGAGAGCTAAAAGTAATTCTAATTTGTGAAGAAACATCAAATTAAAAATTATTCAATGGCTTAAACGCTATTTTTAAGCCATAAAAAGAAAACGATCTGATTAAATTAAATATCACATCATTGATGAGCGTCTCCTACCTGTTGACATTCCTTAAGTTATATAAAAAAACATTGAAATGCTTCTTCTTCTTCTTCACTTTGCGAGGTTTTAACGCGGTTCGGTAAAGGAGTCCAGCTTCCTGGGCCCTCCGATACTAGTCCGCGAATGTGAATTGAAATGCATAATTATTCTTGAAAAGGAATTAAATATCAGTATACTCCCTATTATACTGATTTACGTCGGAGCAATTCAATGAAATAATTCAAATTGCAAATGATTGTTTTACTGATATCGTATTCACTAGCTGCGATGATAATGATGATGATGAAACAATATTTACCACCCAACATCAAAATGGTTATGTACTGTAACAAAACTGTAATAAAAGCGCATTAGTGGTAAAATATCTGTCAAATGTCTGCTATGCCTATCGAATTTTAAAATCATGATGCATGTGTTATGTTTTAATGTCCATTTACACCTATGTTAAAATTTTGGGCTGTTACTTTGCGGAAAGATGTAGTAAGTAGAAGTTCTATAATTTTCTAAAAGGGATTTTAAGCACTACATTTTTAAATTATATTGCTCTCTCCTTGAATAAATTGGCTTTTTTAATAACGATTTCAAGCAAATCCATACAAACCTTTCGTCTCCATCATTTTTAAGCTCCCTCTTTGTTTTATTCATAAATCACTGCAGAACAACCTCCTAAGTACGGTGCATTCCTGAACCGCAACCGTGTCACGTCAACCTGACCACTGGGAGGGGGGTGGAGGGTGGGGTAGGTATGGTAAACTATTTTCCCAACCTTTCTTTTCATTAATCATACATTTGAACCACCACCAAACGAGGCTAATGCTGCTTGAACTATGATTGTTTGATTGTACGGCGCGCAACCGGGGACAGAAATGGGATCGTGATGAGCGGTGGCGGCAAAAGGTCCCGTGCGATCCTTCACGCTCCCGTTTTTTTGTGTGTGTTTTTCTCCCGTTCCGGCATTGCATTCAAACCACGATATAGAATAAAGGCACCCGAGGTGTGGGGAGGAGCATCGGCTGGACGGGACGGAAAAAAAAAGTGCGCTGCCGGAAACCTACAGAACGACTTCAGGCACTCAATAGGATAAACAGGACCGGAGAGGAGGAGAAGGGCGGGACACCATTTTCTATCCTTCCAGCGCTGTATTTTGTTTTTGAATGTCTGCCAAGACAAGACAGCATTTAATATTTATTGCCCCGAGAGCGTAAATCAGCACTATGCATAAATAATATTTTAAAGGCTCTGCCGGCTTTGCGCTTGTCCCCTTGTCCCCATCCCTTGGTTGGCATGTCCGAGAATGTCAGCAGTTAACCTAGCGCTGGCGTTTTTGTATTTTTGCCGGAAAAATGAAGCACAATTTCGGTGGGTCCGGTGGGTGTCAGGAAAATGTCGCACCCATAATCACTACGGCGAGTGGTGGCAATTTTGTTCGTGCATTGTGCATCGTTGATGTTGGTGGCAAAGCCAATGGTTTTACGGAGGGGTGCATCTGGATAAGCAAAAGTCCTTTGTGTTGGCGTGCTTCTTTTAATCAGCCAGATTTGCACAGAGCAACATGTAGGATTGTATGAATTTAGAAATGAAGTTTTAGTTTAATTAAAAGTAAAAAAATAATTAAACTATGCTTGAATACGGTAAAAAAAAGAAGTCATTGACTGCTTCTGTAATCTGCAATGAAAATCAATCCGATCTCAAACTACAACCCTAAACCCTAAAATGCAGCCAAGAGTCTTCAAAATTCGTTTCCAAAGAAGGTAAATTAATACACAACACTGATGCCAGCGTACAAATCTTTACACTCACAAATCAAGAAAAAATATGCTCGTTAGACATGCCAACCGAAAGGTGCCGCTTTTTCAGCATTGTATTCAAACTGAAGATACACCTTTCTTTCCCCCCCTTTACGCTCCTTTTCGAAGGTGGGCTTCACTTTTGTGAAAGATTTATGTGGTTTGGTTTTAACACGGCAGAAAAAAAAACTATTTCAATGAATACTTGCAAATCTTTGTTTTTTTTTTTTTCTTTTTCTCTCTCTCCTCATTGCTGCAGCCCCTCAACTCGTTCCCGATAACGTACTTCAACCCGATTGAAGCATTTGAGCGCCAAAAAGTTGGCCCTGGTGCAAGGTGGTGGAAAGCGACCATATTTCATTGGGGCACCAATGCCATTCGGGTTGCAGGCAGGTCCACCGGTGCCCGCGCCAGTGCCTTCGTTCAAATCCACTTTTATCCATTACTCCCGCGCAATGAATCAAAGGGAGCTCGTGCAAGTAGAACTGAAAATCCCAGCCATCCCAATCCACAAAACCCGTAAAACTTCTCCCCAAACAGACGGCTAAACGTTAGAAACGCGATAATTACTACCCTTTGCCGCAAAGGGAACTGATTGATGCTTTGGAGGCGTTACGTTTTTTGGTTGCGTTTTTCACATATATTAATTTATGTTCAATTCCACTGCCTTTGCTGAGGCTCCGTCTGGGGTATGAATGTTGAATGAATATTTTGAGCTGCATTGAGGTTTGCCAGGGTGCCATACTTCAAGCGTATCACTTTAACATCTTTTATAAAGAACAAATTTGCCCTCGCCAACAGTCCATCATGGACATCGACTCAAACTAGTAAGAAACAATTTTGCTGGTCCGATTTAGAATTGCCTTGCCCCACTGAAATAAAAACAAGATGCCAGACATGATACCACAACGGAACCGCCCATTCGCCAAACATTCGTTAGTTCCTTGCTTCCGCGTCATAAACTAAATGGTAGTAGTCGATAGGATTTGGTTTCAGGATTTTATACTTTTGATTGTGGCAGCTTTGAAAGTATTATAATTGTTCCTCATCTGTTGCAAACACTGGCCCCAACGATTGAGCTCGTTCGATTCGCTTCCTTCGCCCGATTTGCCCATCAGCTACGGCCCTGTTTTGCCAGCTCGCCCCCGAAACAATTACCACACCGGCCCAGTTGGACTATGATTAATTACACTTAATTTTACCTTTTCTGACGAAGGATGAATGTAGCCCGCCGGACGCGTACAGCACGATTAGACATTTCTCTTCCTTTGCCAATCGAGGCCGCGGGCGGATTCGGTAGAATTATTTCTTCTAAGTGCCACCAACATACCGATATCAATTGATCGGTTTGTGATGTATATATTGCACGAAGCGCTGTTGCTGCCTTTCCGGCACAGTCAACGAACGACTCATTTTTCATGCATCCAAAGACATCCCGGGGCAAGCCGTCGCAAACGAATAAATTAAAAATATGTATCTCCAGACCTGCCGACCTAAGCCAATCGCACGTTGTAGCTCGGGGCGCTCGACGGGGGTAGTAAAAGATGCCGGAGCTTAGCAAGCAAGCCCTTGATTATTCAGAATTTATCACTGTTTTGTAGCGAGCGGAAGGTACCACCACACAGAATGCACAATGCTAGGTCTGATGTTCTAAAACGAGTATAAAGTTCATTGATTGGAAAAGCTTACTTGAAGTTAATTATAAACATTTTGAAGGTACCTTTTTTGGGAGGGTACAGCTCGGTTTTTATTTAGAATTTAATTTAAATTACATTTACGATAATAAAACGAATTATGATACTGTCTCGATCATGATAATTGAAATACTGCTTTCAGATTGTTTGCACATCTGTCTAATCTAATTTATCGCTATATTTCTCTGAAGTTACAATTGTGTAGATTTAATGTTTTATTTTAAATCCTTCAAATCCTGCATCACTCTTATGATATCAACTATTGTTTTCTAACTACAGCCAGTTCCGATCAAGACCCGCCCGATCTTTATAGGAAAAGAGAAAAAAAAGAATCAGGATTTTCTATTACTTTTGGTACTTACTACAACAAGATCCTCACAGCTTGATTATTGTAGCTAAAAGATGGTAATCGATGTAGGTATGATATAAATAGCCATATCAATAAAAAATGCAAACAAGCCTTTACCTATCTCTACATACATAATCATTGAGATGCATCAGGTGCATCATTGAGACTGTAAATTGTTTTTAAAGCTATGAAGGAAAATACAATCAAAAACGATAATTATAATAATTATTTTAATAAGGATAATTACTCAATTAAACATAGCAAAGCAGCTAATAGCTAATAATAGGTAAAAATAAGAAAATCCATTTTTTTTCAAGAGCTTGTTATAAGCTTCTTTTAGTTTAAGTTTCGCAAGAATTTCAGATAGGTAAAAATAAGAAAATCCATTTTTTTTTCAAGAGCTTGTTATAAGCTTCTTTTAGTTTAAGTTTCGCAAGAATTTCAGAAATGAAGAATAAAGTGAAACTTATTAATAAAAGCATAATACCGCTGAAGCGTACAAGCGTACAAGCGTAGAAACAGTCGCCAATATTCATTACTAAATTATTGCTAACGTTAAAAGCTCAAAATAAAGTAGAATTACTCTCATGTGTTCAAACATTCATTTATGTGACGATTTTTCAAAATAAAGTTATTTTTAACTTCATACACATTTTAGAATCAAGTAAGCAATGATGTTGCTATTTTACAATTTATTTGATCGCATTGAGTTTAGTTGAGCACTTTTTGGAGAAGCATAAGCGTCTGACGATTTTCTGACTATTAGTACTAACTAAAACAGGCCAACACAAACTTAAAAATGATGACAAATGAGCGAGAAAGTTAAATAGTAATGTAAAAGAAAGTTAAACTGATCACGCGGTAACTGGGAACTAAGGACGCACCAGATATTTAAAAAATAATTTGGAATTTAATTTAATTTTGCAATTGGATACGAAATCTTTTTAAATTTCAAACACATTTTGGTACTATTCAACAACCCATCTCCCCTTGACGCTGTTAAAACCGCGTGTCTCCGATTCAATGCAGATGTGTACATACCCAGGCTTGACAAATGTAAAGGATACACGTGCAACCCCTGCCTGATAAGAATGACATGCTTCTGAAGTTTCGATATTCCAGACGCAACCCAACTCATAACTCCATTCACATTTCGATCACCGTCCGCACCTGAGCATTTCCGTCCTATTGAGCTTGCGCCTGGATTAGTTCGGTACGGTTCGGTTTCTGTTATTGTGCTGCGTGATAAACATCATTCGGCTGTCCGGCCCACCACCGGAGGGCGGGAGAAAGTTTTGTAAAGCCAGCAGAAAATTGAGTGCTCCAGCACCGGCGAACGCAAGATGCACGGGCAAGGGAAAGTGTCGTACGTTTGCGGTGTGGTCCGGGGCACAGGCACACGGGATAACCCTCTGTCGACATAAATTTCCAAACTTGTCCTGTCCACTCCCGTTTGTGGCGTACCGGGAGCAACCGGTTGAAGGGGGGGAAACGGGTGTGAGGTACGATCGAAAAATCCATAATTTGATAATATATTGAAGCAAACTTATACAGTAATTTATAATCTACAAGTTATTCCGTCCGGCTTCATAAAATATTCTCACTTGAATGACTCATTTCGAAACTTAATATACCGGATGATGCTCCGATGGGGCGATGGTGGCATCGCCAAATGAAGGTATTTAGTGCGACGTTACACAGGCCGCAAGACGCTCCAGAACGCCAAACGCCTCTTACCCGGACCCCTCAGTACAGCAATCCTGTGTTGTGGTATCGTAAAGAACGCACCGCTTCCGGATTGACGCGGACCATCCTCCAGGCACCATCCTCCACAATGAGTCCAGGGGAAAGGAAATTCTTAGCCGGAACACAAGAACGATGTGTTGCCATACCAGAGGCGACATAGTCCGGTCAAACTTTTGCAATCCAAAGTCTTGCCGGATGTCCGACGGTGCACACACACACGAGCGCGCGACAGGACAGCGTAGTGTCAGTGCATTGGACACATGCATGCAAATATTCACGCACGAACCGTCCCCCTACAGTGAGGGCCATAAGGACTTCTTGTGTTCTTCGGCGAGCCATCGAGTGCATCAGCAAAGGATAGGAGCAAGGGGAAAGGTTCCCACGATGATCCTAGTTGCATCTCTGTGTCTTGCCACAAAGGATGCAGTGGAGTGGCCTTTCACAGCTTCAACATCGGGCGCTCCTCCAACCACGACGACATCCGCTCCTAGTGGAGTACCAGTTCCTTGCTTCTTGAGCTGTTGAATCATGGAAGACGCCACCTACCGTCTCCACACCGACTTGTGTGTGCATTCTTTGCGGATATGTTCCTCATCTTTGCATGCGAACACGAATCGTTCCATTAGTCGAAGAATGTACAGAAAGTCCGGAGCATGAGTGGAACAAAGTCGCAAGTGTGCCCAAGATTGGAGAAGCGCCGAAGAAAATGCTATTCTTCTTCGATAATAATAATTTACTACTGTTGCTACGACTTTTGACCAGTACATCGTGCTTAGCAGTGAATGTAAACTATTTCTTGGAAATACTTCATCCTACCACGGCACAGCACGTGTGATAATTAGTGTGTGGGAGTGTGTTTTTTTTTAGTTCATTTATACGTGAAAAAAAGGACCGTTTTTTACATGCTTGCTTCATAATTCAATTAAAACTTTGCAAAACAATTCTAGACATCCTGCCCGTTCATCGTTTGCACTCTCTTACAACAGATGAAAAACATTTACAAAAGAGGTAGAACATCAGAAAATCAAAGATATTCAATCGGTTAACGAGTGATTGCATTAATTGAAAATAACCAATCAAAGTCAGATCCCGTGCAGCGCTACCTGAGGTTCGTCCAAAATATTTTGCCGCTCGACCTGCTACTGATTTCAATTATCTTCGGTCTTACAGAACCCGTACACGACCGTTGGCTTCATGCTGGTGCTGTCCAGGTTGCTTCAATGCGTATCTTGTACCGTTCAATGGTTCAATTGTTAAGCTAAAAGTGCTGCCCTTTCCAAACCAGCGTGGTCCACGTCTCAGCTAAACCAATCTGCCAGCGACCAAGAACGTGTGTAGTAACCCTTCCACACAAACGGTCAGCTTCTTTGCAAACCGCCAGACCCACCAGAGGCTGATGAAGAATGCAGATAGCTCAACGAACAAACCTTCCCTTATTTAGGCGGATTCACCGGATACATCCGCCTGTCCATCCGGAAGTAAGGCGGAAAGAACCGAGCCGAGTAAGGCCGAGTTGTTTGAGACGTTCCAGACGCCCGTCCTCCGTTGTAACTTACCCGGCATATGGCATCAACGACCGATACAATCAAAGCGATTTCGATTTGATTTCGAGAAATTGCATCTTCCGCATACGAGCACCCGATCGACTGTGACCGCCTTGCGAAACTGGGTTGGGTAGAGATTTTCCCGTACGGTTTTGTGTGCGGTGGAGTGGTTACGGCTGCAGGATGATAGTCCGCCGTCCCTACTGCTTACCGCGGTGGCTGCAGTCGTCCAGTGCCGGCGGTCAGTTTTGTGGCGAGAAAATCGAAAACATTCTGATTATAATAAACATTCTTGACCGGTCTTATCAAACCGCTGAAGCGTGAGTAAAGCTTTCATTCCTTCCGATATCTTTTCCGAGCGCTCCAGTACCATGCAGGCCCTCGTCATCATTACCACTCAGCTCTCGGTCTCCACTATTAGCCGTTTTGCAGATGATGACCACGTAGCATTACCACCGCCACCACGACCACCTCCGTTTGGGGCGAAGTACTGAGGAGTTTAACCATTTGATTTAGCCTTCACGTGATGCCCGATGTGCCTGCCACCTTCCGACCTTTGCCATATTCACAGTACGGATGGTACTACAGCATCGCATCATACCAGAACAGTGAAGGAGACCGGGTTAGGATGGGAAATTTAGGGTATACATGCAAGGTAAAGCTCTGTTCCCACCTGCAGCGTATTGGAAACGATTGGGAACGGACCTAGAAATGCGGGATAATAATCTCTTTCGAAGCATCTTTCCACTTCTCCCACCCCGCCCGCCACAAAACGAGAGCACGAGAGTGAAGAAGATATTCTGCTCGTAATGAACCAATCTTTTCCAGAAGTCAATTTTCTCCGATCGAATCCTTTTTTTTCCTCCCCCTTTTGTGCCCTCTTCCTCTCTACCACTCGTACGCTTGCTTTCATCACTATTTGCCACCACATACACTCTTACACACACTGCCACGGAAGAAAGGAAAACTTGCTGCTGAAACCCATCGTACGGAAAGGGATGCTGCTGGTGCGCGGTGTGCTCTGCTGTCGATAGGTTGGCCAGAATTTGTTCTTTGCTTTGAGGAATATCAAACAAACCTCCTTCCACCCGTGGAAGATGGGGAAAGGTAAATAATACACCTTTATTCATTTGCAGAATTTCAATTTCATCGATACGAGGCAACATACGGTAGCGTACTGTTTCAGCAGCTAGCGGTAAGGAGCTACCGTGTACCCGTTTGTTGCAGGAACGTTTCCTTTGAATGTTACACAAAAGGTTGTGTGTGTGTGTGTAATTGATTAACCTGACGGGATGTTAATTAACCGTTTTGTTATCTACTTAGCTGCAGATTGCTGTTTATATTGCAAACTTTTTAAAACGGAAGTACACATGACTTACTTGAAACATTCCACTGCCTCAGGATGAACGTTTAATTAAAGATTCACGATTTGTTTTTAATTAGTTGACATTAAAAATGTAAAGACAGAAATAGCAGAAAGAAAACTAAAGAAAACATTAAAAATATTCTCTTAAAATCTACTCAATTTAATTAACCACTGGTATTAAATACATATGAAGAAGCCATCCTTGAGCCATTGATGAGTCATTTTGATACTTTGTGATTAATCATTCAAAATTATAGCACACATTAACCTTACACCACCACTTGAATTAAACTCTGCAATAATAATTTATGTGAAGTTGAAATTATTTTAAACACTTTACATCTTAAATCTAATGCGCTTGGTTCGTTTTTAAAATTTTGATTTGTTTTCCTACCATGAATTGTTTAGATCTTATTTCTCAACAGAAGAATTTTGTTTTACAACAAAAGCTCAAGACGGAAAGAAATATTTGTATTTTTCTGAAATTATTTTAAGTTTTGTTTTTAATTTGGTAATAATGACAAGGCCGCAATGCTTCAAAATTATTTTTAGTTGGAATTCACATAAAGGTACAAAATCTAGTACAAATTTGAAGGAATAACTTTATTCAATCACTCCTTTATTTCATGTTTAAAACAGCTTTAAATTGATAAAACAAATATTTTAATGATTATTTTATAACATTTGTACTGTTTTTCATCATATTTGTGTATCAGCAAAGAAGTATTTGCACTATCAAATTTAACAAATTCGTTCTATCAAAGTAATACATGCACTACAATTCTCTTATCATGGTGCATCTAGATTTGTATGGTTTTGTTTTAAAACTGTTCAGAAAACTGGCTCATAATTTTGTTTAAACATTTCTAAGGTGCTGCATTAAACAAAAAAGATCAAAAAGACACCTTTAATAATATAAAAAAGCATGTTGTATCCCCAATTGAGGTTATCTGTAAGTGATTTTGACGTTTGGTTCTTAACTTACAGCTCAAAAAATAGACCTAAATCCCTTTGAAGGTAATACGGTTGCAGGATAGAGCATTGAACATAATAGAAGAGCTTAAAGATGGTATTAAGACGCTTGTTATCTGCTTATGTTAACTTCTGAATAAAAAAATATTTAAAAACACATTGCATTAAAATAAAACAAATTAGACACAAACAGTTAATAAATTTATTAATTATTTGTCTTCCTGGACAGTTAATTAATAGGGGTTTTGAAACTGCGCATCACATCCCGTATGTACAGCATACAAATTTAAGGACATTATACTATTTTCAACATCATAACAGTTTGACAGTAATTTCAAACGTTAATCCTAACTATTCTTAGTAGCATTCCTGTTATGATTACAGTGATAAAAACAATTGAACTGCACATTGTTAAAGTAAAGGAAATAGCTGCAATTACACAACTTGTTCACAATGCAAAAAAACGAGCCCACAGATTCACTCACCCGCTCAAAACAATTTCCATTCCGCAACGCAACGGCAATGGCGCTTTTCCGATTGACAGTGATTAAGATTTCATGCACAACCCGTTTCCCTATTCATGGGACCATACCAGCCAGCCACAGGCCAGAGCACACCGATGCACCAGAATTCAATGATCAAAAAGTAATTTTGTCACCCACCAAAAAAAAAACACAAGACCCCCGGTGCCCCGGAAGGGATGGCGAGAGGGTTTAGGATCATCACCATGCAAAATCAATCTGCCGAATTTATCGCCCGGCCATCCCCGCACCACCCTGCCCGGCCAAAAAAAAAAACGCTGTCCGGAATACAAATAGCGCCCGCTACCATGAATAATTGATCACTAAATCAACGACCTGATCACATTAGACGTGATGCTGCGTCCCGAAAGCGGCACCAAAATCCGGTACTGCGATTTTTGCGCGCAAAAACAGGGCTCAATTTGACACATCTGCATACATCTGTCGCCACCGTACGGTGCGATGGGGGTTTTTCGCGACGATTTTTGCTATTTTTCCTTTTTTCCATCCAGGCACTTTGGGGCATGCCCTCGACGTTGATCCTTTCGCGTGCGATGGTCTCGGGAAACGGCCCCGGGGAAAACCCCAGCCCTCCCCGGCCACGATGTTTTACTAATGTATTGACTACTTTGCCAACGACTTGCCGCGACCCGCGGTGTAATGTTGTCACCTTTTTCTGGACACCGGCGGATAGGAATGGGGGATTATTTTCGGGAGCATCACCGTCAAAAACCACACCGAACGGGCGGATTGAGCGCGTCGATGGGTCGGTTGGAGCAGTCGTAAAAATACATGAATGTACCGAAATGGCAAGAATTCTCGGCTGGTAAAAAAAAAAGTAAACATCTGTAGCGGTGTTGAGTGGAGAACGACGTCAAGGATCAGTGCCATTGCGCTACTGCTGCTGTCTTATTGAAGGGTCTTTTCGCTTTCGGCCTGTACGCGATGTACTGTCACTTCAATAAGTAAAGTGCCGAATTTGGATTAAGCTTTCAGGCTGCCGGTCGCGATGGTACGACGCCAGTAAGGCCAGCCCAACCGTGCCCAGCAAAGCGTTCGTCGATGTGCTGCCTTGTGTACTTTGCTCACGCCACATACGGCTCCGAAGGACAGAAACTACCGCACCGATGTTCTTAAAATAAAACAATAACAGGCAGCGACAGAGGTGAGCCAAATGCTCTTACCGCTCGGCGAAGAGTGAATGTGAAAAGTTTGCAATTTTGCCCTTCAGCTGGCATGTATGTATAATAACGCCCCCCCCGAAACGATGCTTCACCGTGGCTCATCGACATGCGGCCCGGATCCGGCATGCTCAGCACCTTCCTTCCCTCAAACTCCCACATTCGAAACGGATACAGGTTTACTTTGTATGGAAATTTTTAAGCGAAGCGAAATGAAGAAAGATACTTTCGGGCCCCGGTGAATATGTTAATTCTTTTCCTCCACAGCATCACCCCGCATGGGGGCACGGGCAGTACGGGCAATCGTATGACGAAGACGTTCCCTTTCTTTGAATCGTTCGCGCGAATGACAACCAACTTTTCCAGCGCACCGAGACGAGCGGTGGCTGGCGGTGTGGAAAAGCGGCAAAGGCATGGGAATTGCTTTGCGCCATTTGATGCCTGTGCACACCTGTGAGTGTCTGCGCGGGTAAATGGTAAATTGTATCGGAAAAGTCGCTTAATGTGTGTGTGTGTGTGTGTGTGTAGGAACGGGTCGGTGTGCGGCTGCGGCAACGACCGACCGCAGGATGACACTAATTTCGTTTCGCTCCATCATCGTCGCGACACGCCACCGTACGGTACGGGCCTGTGGCCGCAAAAGACTGACAACTTTCGGTTGGTTTTCTTTTTATTTTCCCATAACTTTTCACACCCTAGCACAAGGGGGAGAAGGTGACTGAGTGAGGTGCGGAGGAGTGTTGGGCAACGGAAGATAGCGTTTATGGAAATGCATTAGCCCAGAGCAGCACTCAAGCGACTGGATAAGACTCCATTTTGAACCGAAAGATCCACACGGTGCAGCTACAAAGACGATGGAAGCTTTTATTAATTAAATTTTATCAAACTCTTAACAAAGAAACCATGTCCAAAATTGAGCATTAAAATTAGGCAAAATCCAATCAAATCTTTTGGAAACAATTGCCCAAACTGCTAATCGAACTGGCCGATTGGGACGTTTGTGTCGCCGGACCTTTTGCGTCCATTGGCTAGTAATTACAGATTTTTGCTAATTTTCCGAGGAAAAAACAGAAGCACGCTTTTCAAGCTAGTTTACTTTGCACTCACTGCACTACGGACAGTGCCCCTTGTCCGCCAACAGTGCGCTGCCAGTACGAAACGGGCTGCAATTTCACGAAGCATAACATTGTAATAGATATAATTTTTCACAATTAGCAACTAATTGAAAATTTAGCTCAACATCACCCTCGTTTCCCAGTGAACCGTTCTTACTTAAATGCTGCAGCAAAGCGTGTCGAACCATTTCCTTCTCGACGTTCCCGTTCGCACGTTTGCCGACGCTTTCGCCAGCCATACAGAACAGGAGGGGGGAGGGAGGGATAAAAGCAGCGAGCTACGAACATTCAGGGAGAAACATGCAGAAACAGTTAAAAAACCGGGAAAGGAAATTGAAATACAGAAATAACGCCAAGGAAATACCGTTCACCGGGCGCATTTGCCGAAGCGACAACGATCATTTCTCCCCAAATAGTCGTAATGACCGAAAATTGTAATTTTTGAATTTTCCACATGAAACATACACACACACACACACACACCCGTACTTGCTTCTCCTTTGCCTGCAATGTTTGGAGAAAGCGAGCGTACGGATAAGGTTAGCAAAACGCAACAGGACCCGAAACGCTACGAAATGTATTCGATACGAGATTTCCAACACCGTGCTGCCGTGGTGCCGGGCTGTCTGCACTATCTGCTCTCGGCCTGGTATGAATTTCACGTCCCTTACTTCTTTTCCTCCCCCCGCCCCCCTCCTCTGCAATCGCTATCGTAAAGTAATACTCAGTGCTGTATTATTAAAATTCTAATTTGCCAAACAAGATACCGCTGGGCGAAATATTTCGTGACAACAATTAAAGTCTTCAACCAATTACACCGGGAGTTTATTTTTATTTGCCATCCCATGCCCTACCGGTCCCTGGCTGCAAGGTGGATGCAACAGCAATTCCAGCGATAGCAATTTGGTCATTTGACTGTTGATTTCTGCCATCGCTTCTCAATTGGCAATGGGTGTCGTTACGGCAAGACATGGTAAACCCAGGGTCCCTCATGATCCGCTTACCGATTGTTACCTTTGCTCGGATGTAATTAAGGGAATCTTTTTGAACACTATCTCGCCTATCGCCAGTTTGCTTTCTGTCTACTCATCTGCCTCCCCGGTGGACTGGGTGGATCATTTAAGGATAGTTATTTTTATTTCAAAGTGATTGCGACAAGATCCGGGTGTGGTGGTGGTTCCGGAATCAAAAGTGAATGCCATTAGGTGGTTTGTAATATGTTAGTTTGCTGTGAAATTAATAAATCGTTGTCAATATTTGGTTTTGAATAATATAGGGTACGCAAGTAAAAATCTTCCTTCACTTTGATTCATGCAATACGATGTGCTGCAAAATGACAATTATTAAAATTGCTTGAGGGCTGGAGGATTTCAATTGAACGATTTTCACGTATAATTGCACCTAAAACTGTATTTACTGGCCAAATATTTAGTCATCATAAGGTACATAATGTACTAGTTTTTATTCATCGAAAATTAAGATAAAAAATTAAGCTCTTCTTAAATATACTCTTTCAAGCGATTGATGGATCCACTCACTACACTTTCAGTTGAATAATTTATGGAAAGGCCGCTTCTGGTACTATGTATAAAGTAACCGATCGATTGCGATTTTATTAGACTAGTAACTGCTTCCAAGTTGGAATATATGCTCATTTCTTGATTTACTTTATCAGAACTATACAGCATTCGATAATCTAGAAAACTAAAAAGGTCTATGAAGAAACATAAACAGTTTACTAGATACTTCTTAGTCCTCAATTTAGAGATTTGCGAGTGATACATTTGTTTGTTTGCAAGTATTTTTTTTATTTGTGTTTAATACATTCAAAATAAAGGTTTTATTCAAAAAACTGAAGATATTTTTGCCCAACACTCGTCTAACCAGTTTTATTTGGTACTTTTAAATGAGTATGCATAAACTTTTTATTAACTTGTCATTTAATTAGTAATAATGTTTGTGTTCTTTACTTATGTTTAAATTTACTGTTGTTTTTGTATTATTTTATTTAAAATTTAAAATTTCTTGAATTAGCTAAACTTATTCAATTAAGCAATACGGCCTGACCGTTACTACCGAATAAAAACTTATTCAATTCTTCATTTTCATTTGAAGTAATTTTTAGATTAGAATTATTCTTTTCAGTTTTTACACAAACACAGCATAATTAAATATTCTGCTTTAAAGTCTAATAATTTTAATTTCAGTCAAGTTTGTTCAGCCAAATAAGATCAATAAATGATATCATTTCATAAGTTTGGTCAGGCCATTACTACCAAATAAAAAAACTCATTTCATATCACCTAATATATTGTTAGAAACGCGTTTACAGGTTTTATTTCATTTAAGAAGAAACGGAAATTCGTGTATGTTGAATTATATTTTTTTGAATATATGAATGCTTGACATTCGTTTGATATTTACTCATTATAAATTTGATTACATTGTACCATTTCAGACAAAAAAAAAAAGTTCATGGAGAGATCAATTATTCAAAAAGTTTACGCCAACAAGTTGTAATTACACGTAAACGTGAAGATCTACGACTGTACAATGATCGTTGTACGCCTATGTGAACGAAATTCGATTAGAAATATTAACATAAATACCATACTAAAAGTTTAATATGTCTTGCAATGATACTCCTTAACGTAACTACCAAACCCCCTGCGTGATCATAACTTTAGGCAAATAATTAATCGCAAATACTCTCTTGCCAGTGCACCCTCAACATGTAATTTAATTTACATTATTTAGCGCCGTGTCAATTCTCCACTCACACACCACATACAAATTATACGCTTCATCGTGCCTCTAAAACAATACAGCCTTGCCCCTTCCCGGTAGGTTTTACCCACAACCGAAATACACATTCTTACGAACCCGTGCGCCTGCCATTCGCCAGCATCACCAGAACATCAGCGTGCTGCATTGGGGTGACAATAAAGTAGAATAATCGGCAAATCTATGAGCATTTTCGCTGCGGCATTTTCTACCAAAACTACCGACTTTCCCAAGGCTTTTCCCGGGCCCGGGACCGAAATGCTGCAGCAGTAGATTAGTGCCAGCCGCCCGCCAGCCTTCCCCCGCTTGGTCTTCCGCCCACAATCGCAACTAAATTGGCTTCGAGTGTCATCCAAAGTGCTCCGATAGATTCGTCGCTTCACGCAGCCCAACTTCCCATTCTCACACAAGCATCACTGCCGGCAAATAGCAAAGGTGTTGGGAGTGGTTTGGAGGAGGGGGTAGGAGGAAAGATTCCGTCGATATCCTATCGACACTCGCCGGCATGAAATGCTCCCCCTTCCTCCCTGCTTTCACCCACTCCCCTTGGTTCGTATACCGGGTTTCCACACGGAAACCGAAACGAACGCTTTGGGCGCTCTGCTGTCGCGCTCAGCAGTGCCCCCGGGGCGTTTGGTGTGATGTGATCATCTCATCGGTAAGCATTATTTTTCCATCAGAGAACTGTAATAAAGACAAAATCGTGACTTTCATTTTCAATCTTCCTAATCATAAGAATTACACACACACACAGCCACACACTTGCAGCTGCGCTCGAGAAACGGCACGTTGCCGAAGGGACGAAGGAAGCGCCCAGACCCAGGCATCGTTTCAAGAACTTAAATAACACCATCCCGTTCCCTTTTCCTGCCACGGGCTGGGACTGTGACAGCAAAACTCAACATTGTGCAAAATGCGCACGCAACGCTCCAACGCAATCCAATTGCGGTGACGGAGCGAGTTGGGCATCAAATGTGATTGCGATCGTCGAGCCCGGGGCCGGGGCAAAGAAATATGATTTCAATTAACGACTTCGACACCCGGGCAGCAATCAGTGAAGTTTTGCGACACCCAAAGAGGGCCGCTTCCTTCTCCGAAACCACTCCATTCCAACTGTCTGGTGGCGTTAATGCTGATAAATGAGCTGCTGCTATTTCAACTATAATTTACTCCAACGGACAATGTTGTTTTCCGGAACGGCTCTCTGAATTTTGAATGTTTCCTCCGGGGGCAAAGGGGGGTGGAAAATGTGAGTGAAGTTTCAGCACCACATAAAAAGCATCAGAAACCCCCTCCATCCTTCCACCCCACCTTAAAAAAAAGGGGAAAGAAAAAAGCAATACAATACACACAGCACAAATCTTATTACGAAACGCAATCAGAGCGATCCCCTGGACTTTCGGAGTTCGAGCGGAGAAAATGCGAATTTATGCACTCGTATGCATCCCGATTACGCTACACGCCAGCCCAACCCGCCGCCATCCCCCGCGCGCACAACAAATAAATCCATCCCCCCAACCCCCCAACCCCTGCAACAATAGGGGCTGCATCACGCGCCACGATCGTAATTCACTCGGGATCAATTAAAAATTTGCTCCTCGAAACTTGCGCCACTTTTTAATAAGCTGATGGAAAATTCGCATCGAAAAACGCAACGAAGCAAACGCAAACGTCCCAGTGCCGGCGTCCGATTCGGCCTGATGAATGCGCCAACCCGCCAAGGCTGAGAGGCACCGGGGCAGGAATGGACTGTCGGGGAAGGGGGTAAGCAACAGCAACAGAATCAGAAAAGTGCATATAAATTAATAATAAATTAAATTTACTTTTTTGAAGTACCATCCGGGGCGCTGTTGAGCTGTGCTTTTCTCCTGAAACGTCCCTTTGTTTCCCGTTCGGACTGCGGGACTATCAGAGGACTATCACACAGAAACGAGAGTCACGTTTTTGTGATTCAATCTACTCCTCATTTCCTCGAATGTTCCTACGACCTCCGGGTTACTTTCTGGCCCAGCAATGACTCTCTTGAAGGTCTCCAACTTATTTACGCTTCATCGGCGGGTTGCTTTTTACCCCGCAAGTGGGTGCCCGAGACGGGGGGGGGGGGGGGGGTTGCGGGTGTATCTGACAACGAACAACGAACCTCGTTTTTTCCACCCCTTGATTGACACAAAAACCAAACATTTTCGCCTCCATAGCGAATCGCTTTCCCCTCACCCCCCCAACCTCACCACAGTTTCAATTTGCAGATTAAAATATAACAAAATAATATAAAACCCACCCATTTGCAAGCGGGTTGAGGCCGACACCAGCACCCATTGGACCCTTCAAAAACTCTCTGCTTGAAGAACGCTGCTTAGCACACTCTGGTACGGTCACGGCCGGATGGGCTTACTAATTTTCCGGAGACCATCATCGGGGGTCATGTTTTCGTCACGGGCTTCCGAAAAACCGCCCACTCCCAGGATGCTGACGCGGACGAACATTAACACATAAACAACTCGCTCGCTCGCTCGCTCGCTTCGTCCCAAAAGCCGCTTCCTCCGGCGACACGGGCACGGGTTGTCCCTGGATAATTGTGGCCGCCATTTGTATGCCGCCACCTTGCAAGAACAACTGAGCGAACCAATGGAGTGAACCTTCGGAGTGGGTGAGTCTTCGGGGTAGCCATATCTGACTTTTACGTCAACGAGCAAAATCATCAACTCGCCCGGCCGAACCAGAACAACCGACACGCTTTCTCCAACGACCTAGCACCTTCCGCGCACGCTGGGATCCCTGTTTTCTCCGATTGGATCCCGGCCCGACCAGACGGCCCGACGAGAAAACTAGCTAACGAAAGGAAAAGCAGTCTCCCCAGGACGGGAGAGGGAGAGAGAGAGAGAGCGAGGCTAGTGGTGGTGGTGAAGTTTAAATTATTTTATCCCAAGTTTCCTTCATTTACAGCAAAATTCAATTACTTCAACTGCGAAAACACTGCGAGCACAATTGTACAACCAGGTCCGGAACCGACTGAGCTGAGCGGCCGGGATGGAATTATTTTAATGCTGAAGAAGGGTGAACGAGCAGCGAGGCCACTGTGAGTGAGAGGCGACTCACGAACGGACGAGCACCGGAGTGGCCGACGAGGCGAGTGTGTTTTAGCGAGAGACAGCCACTTTTTTCGGGTGGTCTGCTTTTTGCGACTGGCAGAATGACTTTTATGAAATATGATGATGAGTTTGTATCGCATTTTCTTCTGGCCTGCGCCCTGGTGGATGATGGCGTCTTGCCCGCACCGGTGCTGGTCCCGCTCGAAGCCACACCAATTTTGCACACGTTCTGCCGGGCCCGAAACGGAATGCCAACATTTTGCAAACATTCATCTGGCAAAGGAGGGTCCCGGTTCCTTCACGTCGGTGCAGCATTTTAATTTCATTTATGCACTTCCTTTCGGTGGCGCTGGGCAAAGCGTTGCGTGCGGCGCGGGAAGACGATGGAGACGCACGGTTATTTATGAAATTGATAGCTTCTGGAGCTGAAAGCGCGATGCTTCGCTGTGCGTCTTGAGAAATTACATGGAGAAACTAATAGAGGGAATGGAAATTAGCAAAGGTTTTCAAGCCGTTCAGAGTGATTTAGTTGGCATAGTATTGAAGTGAATTTTATTTACAAAATTAATCGTTGTATTAGCATTTATATCTCTAAAATCGTATGTGTGTGTATGGGATTGAATAAAAAATGGTTAACTTCTTCTTTAATTAAAAAAACTCATTTTAAAAATGTCTGTAAAAAGACGGTTTTTATGGTAAAATATGGTATTTTGCGTTTTTTACGCACCAGTTACACATTGATGGAACATTTTGATGATGGTAGAAAATTGCATTAATATTTTTTTCTGTGGCTGGTATTATCATACAAAATCCTGCTTCAAATGTGTCTTTCATAGGAGAAGAAATAATTTCATAGTTTCAAAATTAAAATTTATGTAAAATTAAGTCCTCCAAGAATTTATACATTGTACTATAAGGTTTTCCTTGATTAGCACCGTTATCAAAATTTTCCATAAAAACTTAATCTGAGCGAGAATAAAGTTTTGCCGAGCCTCGTTGTTTCTCTCGAGTAATCTATGATCTTTAAAACCTACTATTTTAAATAATTTTGCATAATATAAATTAGCTAAATGTAACGGCCTGTAGCAATTTTGCTTATTTTTTCTCCAAAAGAGTCATTGTCCTTCGAAAAGTTAGTGAAGTCAAACAAGAGTTTAATTCTAATAAAAAGAGTGCCAGTGTTGAAAAAAAATAGACTTCTTCTACCTTATCCCAACAATTTGGTGAAACAGGATTTTCTTAAACACATGTTAGGAATTTAAAGCAAATTTCAATTAAAGAATAAATTTTCTATAGAGATGCTTTAAAACCAAAAACGGTACAATTATTTTTTTATGCTCTTTCACTTTTATGAACTCGTACTACTGGATATTGTTTTTTCACTAATTAGGAAACAAAAGCT
>KB671726.1:60698-74431 GCA_000349105.1 Anopheles epiroticus
GGGGGGGGGGGGTGGTTGCAGGGAGGAAAAGGCAACTCGTCGACTTTTTAAGCCCTTGTGTGCGCCAGTGCGTGGCGAAGGGAAGCAGTGGTAGGTCTGGTGGGAGGTCTAATTAAACCCAAACTAAGTTAGGCGGCATTTGCTGGGTGCCAATAATCGCCGCATTCACACTTCACTTCGTGTCTCCGGCGTCATCGGATCGAACGGCAGATAGAGACAGATAGGAGGGCCGAGCCGGGGCAACCAGGGGTTGGGAAACCGAGTCCTGGAAAGCGCCCGTGTCGGTGTTACGGCAAACGTTTCGACGACGACGACGACGACCTGAATATATATGATCGCGATAATAAAACGCAAACCGTAAATAATGCCACACCCGGAATCCTTTAAGCTACCGGTTGGAAATCACTGCAGCTCGCGCCCTATTGGACGGGCCGGGCGATGCCATCGACGCGGGTGTAGTACGCCCATCACTATCACTCCGGGATCGAAAGTTTGGCGACTCCATTTGCAACCATCATGCCGCCGACTGCAGACAGTACCGTGACGCGACGGTAGCGTCCGCCGAACGTGTCAAGGATGCTGCTGCACCCAACACGGCCCGCACCCCGCCACCATGGCTGAAATGAAACGCACGCGTGTCGGGTATGCGCGGGATGTTCGGGTTCGGCTGTATGATCCAAAATTTACATTTGACAATAACTTATCATTGATACACGAAATTGCATTTGATTTCGCACTCGGGAGTCAGTCCGGGACGAGTCAATGCAAAAAGGCGCACGTAAACAAACGCTTCGGATGGGATGGGATGGGAGAACGGGCGACAGGATGGCTCCGTCCCGTCCTCCGAAATGCCCCGGAAACGATCGATCGGAACCGGGACGAAATGGTATCGAACCGGGACCGTACTGTGCGATGAAGGGTGCTAAATCCACTTGCATTGCATACGGATTTCAATATTTATGGACACCAGTAACGGGGCGCAGGGCTCGAAACTGTATCGCCCGCACGTGAATGCAACGGGCTGTGGGATTATTTGTAGGATTTAGATCGTACCGACTTTCACACCGGCCATATTATCCGGCCATCGCGTCAAGCGTTCCACGGGGGCACGAACGATTTCAAAATCAAATTTTCAAATACCGGTTAATTTGACCATCGGTGTAAATTATTACTTTGATAGGAGGTGGAGGTGAAAGGCATTAAGGCTTGTAGGTTGGGGCAAGGCATACGTGAAGGTGTTAGATGTAGGCAGTGAAAATTATGACTGTAATTTTTTATCTGATTAAAGGATAGTGTTTACTCAATAACGTTAATTCATGAAATTATGAAATCGAAATTTTCCAGTCTACCTAATATTTGACTTTGCGTGTGCACTTGAGTTCACTTAAGTCACGAAAATGCAATGTACTGTTCCAAGAAGGATACTGATAGGACATCCACAATAAGCAGCATCCAGCATAACAATAAGCAGCATCCTAAATAAGGTGTTGATTAAAACAACATTCACATGAAGAAATTGCTAGTCCTAGGGCCGACAGGGTCTTGCCTGTAGGCTAAAAGCGGTTGCCATATGTATTATAGAAAGTTCGTTTTTAATCTTTCAAAAATATTTTAAATGAAAATATTATCATTTAAAACTGTTTTTCTAACAGCTGCTAAACATGTTTCAATAGTGCAATTATCATATCTGCATTCCTTAATTCTGTTGTAAATCATTTTTAGAAAAAAATGTTTCTATTCGAGAATGATCGTTCAAATAGAAAACTATGTTAAGTGACAAAATGGAAATAAGAGAATGCTTAAAAAATAATTTTGTATAATCAGGTGTTAAGAATCGTATACACCGAGTTAAAATCCCGTGGCTACTGACGTGACTGTTCAATGGTATGATACTTGAATGATAAAATAAATAGGGCACATGAAATAGAAGTGCTTATCTATTTTTCGTCAGTTTTAATAAAAACAAACCATTCATTCTTCACTAATAAAATCATACAAATCTTTTGTCTAACATTCCTATCGACAGTTTTACTTACTTACTCTTATTGATCTTTCGATTTATTTCTTAAAATATTATTGGCATATAAACTGACGCGTTAACTATAATATTAAGAATCTTGTTAAGCAGAACAGAATGTAATTCCTTGTAATCAATGTTGTATGTAATCCTTTGATTCGTTATAATCGCCATAAGAAAGCGTTTTGCTTATTCTCAAAACATTTGCTAAGAAAGCATCGTTAAGCTTTATTGAAGAAAAACAATTATAAACAAAAAAAATAAAATTCTTAAGTTAAAAAAAATATTCATGAAGTTACGAAAAATGTTGCACATTTGCATATTTTGTACATTCAATACACAATAAATTAAAACATTGACAGGTCATTCACGAAATCACATCCCTCGTCTTTAATTTTTTACTTGCTTCTTTGTGTTTGCTTATTCCTTTCTGCGATCCGTTCACCACATGAAATCCTCTCCAAATCATTCAAGTTTCATGAGACGTCATACCTTTTACCCTTTTTTTCCTTTCTCCGGGACTGACTCCCTTAGGAGGAGTCCATCGTCCAACCCAAAATCAATCCATATCACTCCAAATCCTGTAAGTAACCCTTAACCTCTACAAAACTAACCATCGGATCGGGAGAGTGAATGCCGTTCGTTGCCTTTTTCTTTTCGTGCTGCTCAATACATACTTCTGAGCCACCCAGTGCCGAACCATGTCAAGACCAACGCCTTGGAACTGTCTACATTGCGTATGTCTCGAGGGAGACATGATTTGAGGACCTTTTTCTTTTTTGCTTCCCCCCCCCCCCTTTTAACAACACGAACGACGATGATGGGGATATAAATTTGACTTTGACATTTCGTTTCGTTTTTTTTTTGTGTTTCCTTACTGACCGATTTTGCTTTCTCTCCTCATAAACGACACCTTCGCAGACGGTTGGAAAAGTCTTGAGGAAACGTTTCAACCGCACCTCAAACGAGATGTGTGACAGAAAGTATTCAACATGTTTGGAACTTGGCTTTGCACTGTCCTGCGACCTTTCACCCTTCACTTCATCGTACGCACATGAGGAAGTGTGAATTATTGATGAATGAAAGGGAATATTATCCGTTAGCCCTTCGAGCGAGTGAGCCGTAATCCCGAGAAACACACGACCCTTTTCACAGTGTTGGGCCCGTAGCGTACGTAAATAAAGTTGGTTGGACACGTCCCGTTGAGGAACCCTTTCACAATCGCATAAACCACCAACCGTAGGCTTACCAAAGAACTTGATGAGGTGGCAAATCGTTGCTAGATTTACACATCTGAAGGCTTCATTTGATAGGTTTATTGATTGATTGTTTGTGCCTAACAGAATTGTGTTGCTTGATTTGATGGAAGCGGCTGCATGGTACAGTAATGTATAATAAATGTAACGAAGCATTTTACAATGTACACCTACTAATCACTTCCGAGCGCATGCTTCAATGCGGTCGGCTCCATACACAGATTTATGCGATAAGCCACTTAGTTGTTGTGTTTCGCATTTATACAACCTTTCACCCTCAGTGCGCTGGTAATAAACATCCCACCCGAGGGCTAACGGGAGAAGATCCTACAGATCTTAAGAAACCAACCGCTTGCCACTGCTACCGCTAGCAGCACCACCTGCCGGCCCGTAAAAACACACCACACCACACCGACCGATAGACCCGATCGGTCGATCGTTTTGCAGCCGCATCAGGCTGCAACGGTGCGGGACAGGCCGGGCTTCCCGAGCGCACACAAGACGAATGGCATATAAATAAATAAAATAAACAGCCTGCCCTTCAGGTATTTTATCATTTCCAACTTAATTTATAACAAATATATGTAAATTGGTGCACGAACTAACGGACTCCGCAGCCCTACCTAATGGGCGTGTAGCATCCAGAGGGGATGGACGGTTGGCTCCGAACCCTTGCCAGCAGAGGAATGGATGGTAGGGAGGTGGGTGGAACTGCCCAGCAATACCAATATTTATTGTCTTCACTGGACCAGCATAAATCTAAGATGTATGTTTTTCTGCGGAGAAATATGGTAAACGCACAGACAGATACGTGCGAGCACACACATGCAAACATTGTGTTGGAGAACGGTTCTGCAGCAAGAGTTGCAATTAAATTAACAAAAACATTGAGCAGATTTTGAGCTATTAATTATGTTTGATTTATGCAAACTTTTAGCTTACAATGCATAATGCAATTCACATTGCAAAAACCAACGGCAAATTCAAACATCAAAAATAATGTTTAGATGCTCTAAGGCATCTCTTTTTCGTGCGGCTAGGGTTTTATATATTTGAATTGATGCGTGATAGTTGAGCATAAAAGTTACTTTATAATACATTGTTACAAATATCTACAATACAATAAGCACTGCATTGCACTGAGTCTTTGTAAAGCCTAAGGCAAACATTGAATAAAGATACATACATACATACACACATACATTCAACACTACACTACATTTTCTAAACATATTAAAATGATATTATTAAAATTTTGTTCAAATTTGCATATTTCATAAAAAAATATACAACTTCTGATAATCTTAGCATTTACATTCAACATAAGTTCAATGACAAAATTCCTATTAATTGACGCACAAATTATTCAATTAGTTTTTCACATCTATACGCTAAAACTATAATTTGATTGGTGATTGATAGAAACATTGATAGAAACAAAAGATTGTTTGCTGGAATATTGCATCAGTTCTGGAAATCGTTTAAATACGAAATACTAAAAAAATATTAAAAATTTATCTTTTTATAAATTCCCCCATCAGAACTGTACATTCTATATAGCTTTAATAGAATCTCAAAACAATAGATTTTATTTAATTTTACAAACATCAGATATAATTACGATTTATGAACTGCTTTTTAAACTTTCTACACTTGATGAATTTAAAATGGTATTAATTTTTTTTAAATTTATTTAATTTATTATTTGTTACTCATAAATTATTTTGCTACGGTTCTTTGCGTCCAATTCCAATACGGTAAAGACAAACAATTTTGGAGTATCAAACTGATTGGCCTGAAACGGAAAGTTCAATGATAATTTCTAGTTTCAAAGGTATAACAATTTCATCTACAGCGTTATCGCTTGCATTTCCTATCGGAATGAAACATAATTTCATCGTCGTTTTTATAAATCTGCAACATGAAGTTTTTTAAGTGGCTTCTGGAAATCATCTCTAAGTGACTATGGACAGTGAATACTACAACAATTCAATGGCTAACACAAGACTACCCCGCTAACAAACCCACATATTGTCTCATTTTCATCTCCAACCGATAAAGCGTTCTGCTTCGTAAAGTCTCATAATGTCACTCCTGCCGTTATCGTGAAAGTAATGAACTTCCTCCAGCGGCAAAAGGACTAACAAGGAGGGGGGAGGGGGCAAAAGGGCGAACAGGGGCAAAAAGCAGTGTATTTTGTGTGCCGTTGGCTATCGAACGGTCATCAAAGCGCTTAGTCACCTCAGCCTCTAATCAACGACCTGCCCGGGTGAAGCTGCCGCTGCTTTCAAAATAACCGCACCACGGGAATAATACACCATTACTTCTCATATCGTACATCTTTCTGGGATAAATATTTTGTCCATGTCCAATATCAATAAAGTCTCATTTTCAGTCCGAAATCTTTGGCGTTAGATTGGAAAAAATGGAATCGAATCTAACGGGTCATCTCGCTCAAATCCCGACCATTCATATTACGACTACGCCGTTCGACATCCCAAACCAGCCCCCGGGTTTGGGGCGAGCCAAGAGGAAACTATGGCTCAAAACCACCCGAGCAACGGGAGAGGGGGGGGGGGGTACGGTGGAGATGGAAATGGAACTTCTCAGAACACGCCACCCAACGGGCAGTGGGTGGTCAAACTAGAACCAGGAGGGGGGTGGAGGAGGATGTGTGTTAGGGCGACGGTGAAATTGGGCAAGCTTTTGGACCTTCATTTCGGGATAGTTCCTTGGGGGCTGTTCCGAAAAAGTCGTTGCCGGTGTCAAGCTCCCATTCGATTGCAACACACGTGACTACCGTAGTTTAGCTTGCTGACCGAATGGTGACTATCTACGATCTCTAACCGTCAGGTTGCCAAAAATGGGCAACACCGAGAAGGCGCATAAAAAACCAGAAACACTCCCCGTCACACCCATCACACCACCGACGGCCGACGTCCGATGGCCAAAGTCATCGGAAAACCAACGAAACAGAACACATTTGGAGCGGCAACAACAACCAAACTATACACACTCGCACGACACATAGCATCATGATGGTGTTTGGTTGTTCCGTCCCGAATCGCTTCCCCCTTCCCATCGGAAACTGCCAATCCCATTCCCTCACCCTTTGGGCCTGCTCAACCAACGGCACCAATGGTGGTCCAATGGTCTACTTTCAATCTGCCTGGTCAGCGACCGTCACCGTCCACCCGTCCACCGTCTCCGTATCGGGTGAAGAAAAGCCATACAGGAACCTGCTTATTTATGAACCGAGCATGTCGATATCCTTGGCAGTGGCTTTTCTTAGGTTTTTCGTTTCCTTCTGTGAAGTGAAAGTTATGTCCAGCACTTGGGGCTTTGCCGCGACCGGCCGGCGCACCAAACACTTGCGACCGGGCAGCGCACTGTTTAGTTAAAGCAGAACTTATGACGACAGTTTTTAATTCACACTGCATAGAGCGAAGTGAATATAAAATAATGCCATCTTCTCGATTTACCCGCTGGATTGGTATTATGTTTACGAGCTGCCTGGAAGATATTCCCAACACACGCTCATCCTCCAGGCACCGGAGTGTAGTATACCCTCTGGAGCAGAAATGATCCAAGATTAAGGCACTCGGTTTATTAGGTAATCGAACAGGCTCTCAGCAGTCCTGCTGCTGTTGCCAAATCGTGATGAATTCTGATGAAATCTTTCACACACCGAATCTTCGATACGCTCATCTTTCCCGCTTCTAAACGCTCTGCCATATTACAATAATTTACGAAAGTCCTTTCGCCCTCACCCAGCCTCACTGGCCAACACCGCCGCAAACCGGCAGCCAGAACCTATCAGAATGATAGACAAAGAAGTGCCACCCGATCGTGCGCCAACCAGCCGGACCAGTCACTTTGCCGGACCATTTCAATAAATTTAAACTGCCGAATTGAGGTCATTATTTAAGCACCTTTTCAAACTTATGACAGCGAACCACTATATTTTATCAATATTTCGATAATTAAATTGATATACGACGCTAATTAAGAAGAAGGGTAAATTTATAAAGGGCCATCGTTGGCGCGGCAGGGCAGCGAACCGTTAGCGAACCACCCGAAGGCAACAGAAGTGCCTCAACCAGCTCGGGCGCGACTTCGGGGGTTTTGAAATGGGCCCCATCATGGTCGACTCTATCGATATCGGTGGTACGTGCTGTGGAATGGCTTTTGGTCGACGCGCTGCAAAGGTTCTGCTTGGCTGGACGCACAATTATAGCGCCGGAGACAAGATGGTTGAGTAATATTCATTGGGTTAATTAGAGCGGTGCTTTATTTTTCGGCCCCGTGACATAAGCGGATTTTTTGTCAAAAACAGATCATTAAAAAGATTGCCTTGCCTGAACAGTGTTTCACACCCTTCAAGAGTGTTCTAGAAACGCTCCAAAATCACGCCTAATAGGTTTATGTGAATAGGGCATTGTAAGGGATGCAGCCCTACAGCCATTCGCTCTGCAGTCACAGAAAACAATTCCAGACCCACTACGCCAAATGCCGCAGCTCTATCGCAAGCTATGATCCATACTGCTGCATTCTACTTACGATTAGTAGTCACCTATCAGTAACCGATTACTGTAACTGCTCCCTTAAGAAACATATTTATGTACGCCAACGCTCTGGCGCTACGACTGCTATCGAACAATCTCCGGTAGGACCAGCGCTACCAGTACACTACAGTAAAGCCAAACAGACAGTCCTTTCGGCCCGGTGTCACCGGCATCACCTACAGATGCATGTGATTGCCAAATCTCGGACCTCGCCCTTTGCGATAAGCGTGCCGTCCGGAACCGGACTGCAGTTCGGGTGATGCGAGATGGAGAAGCGTCCACAATTTGGCACCCTATCAGGAAAGAAAAGATCAAATTAACCTGCTACCGGGCGCACACCGTGAACAGCCGTGTGCCAGCCGCCGAAAGCTTCGTGACGAGGTGAAAGAAACGCTTCAACCATGGGACGATGTGTGCAGTCGATAATTACAGCTACGGGGAATGAAGTATCCAAACTGCAATCATATTATGCTGAACGGTTGCGGTAGGACAACCTTCCCGATTAACATTTCATCAGAGCGAATGGTGCTGGTGTTAGGGATACAAAGATGCAACTGCCGTAGGGCAGTGAAAACGCCCACGAAAGGTTGTGGTTTTTATTCAACTATTTGCACCGATAAAGTAGCGAATCATAACGAAAACCTTTTGCGTGAGAGTGCCTCTATCCCTAGGGCTAACTTTCTCATTATATTGCTAATTACGTCCATCTACAAAAAACTTTTTGTGATTTCCAATAGAGTCGAGATCCAAGTAAGGAAATAAATGAAGAGAACATTAGCAGTGTTAATTGATCTTCAAATTGTTCTAATAGGGGTTTCCGCCTTATCAAATACAGTTGGCATACTCCTTTCAAACACAAACCGAGTGTGATCGTAGTGAGGAACAGGCTCCGTTCTTCCATGCCTTAAATCATCTGTAGAATTGTTTAAAATCCATCCTTCCAGTCTATTCGCTTCATGTTGTCCGTCCTTTCTCCAACCTCCAAGAATCACTCCAGTTCATCTCATCTCTCCAGCAGGATCTTGCCACACCTGCTGCAGCCCGTTGTATGATCTATTCAATGTACAAGCGTATGCAACACGCCGCAATCATGCACTTCCGCTTCCTTCCTGCACCGGCACGGAGAAAGAAAACCGGTACCGTAAGTAATGCGGGCAAACCATTGTCTGGCAAACCGGTTGCTCGGGCGAGCATGAAATTTTATTTACAAACTGTATTAAGCGTTAAATTATGTTGCTACAAGTAAATAATGCTCATACGAATTGAGTCGGAGCAGTTTTCGTAACGATCGTCCGGTTGCATGAAACCCGAGGCCTTATACCGGAGTGTAAGTACCCATGAGTAGCATCGCCACCGTCGCCCGTCACAAACCACCTCCGAGACCGGTGGCAAGAAGAAGGCAATATTTTTCCGACCAAGATTCTTCAGTGGTTTACCGGGTTTACGTGTCTTGCCTGGATGTTTGTGAAGCTGTTTCCACTCTCTACCTCTCTCTCTCTCTCTCTCTCTCTCGGCGTGCGTGCTGTGTGATTGTTTAGTTGTGGTTGAAGGTCTTTATGGGTTTTGGATTGGCAAGATGTCCAGCAAACCGGGACCAGCCGGGCAACCGAGAGTGTGTAGAACGGTTTTCTTAGAAACTTTATGCGACTGGATTAAATTGTTAGCTTTCGAGATCTTGATGGGTGGTTGCAAGTTGTGTTTTTTTTTTTTTGTTACACAAACAACCAATTAAAATCCCGGCACGATTTGATCGTAAATATTTAACACCGCTTAAGTCTGATGTAAAATGAATCTTCCGGGCGTCATATTTATGTGTAATTGAATGAAAATGCAGTTTCTTGTTGTTGTGATGTGATTTGATTGTTGGAAAGATGTCATTGAATTTAAAATATGATTCTTGGGATGATCGAAAGCAGGAACTGTCAGAATTTGTGATGATTATGTCTCTCTCAATGAGTTCAATATAGGATTATTATACTTATTAAACATAACAAATGAGCTTGAAATAAACTGTGACGATAAATACTATATTATATTTAACTAGACTTTCGATTTTCAATACTTATTTCTGTTTGAATTTCTGTTTGAAACAGAACTCATAGCCTTAGAACATATGATCGATGACGTGAGGGATTGTTTCTAGGAATTTATGATTGATTGTGAATTATACGTTATAAAGTAAAGGTTCTAGATTTTGAATATATATTATACATAACGAAAAAAGCTATCTCAGGTAAATAAATAAATAATATTTATTATGATGTAAATGCATTGTTACAGAGTATCAAAGTTTTTTTTATTTAAAAAAAAGGCATTTTGAACATTAATTGTTTCAACAATTTTTCTACACTCTGTTACACGATATTGCTAATTAATACAATATTCTTTCTTTTTGTTAGCATCAAAACCTTAAAGACTATCCTTTAATTACCTTTTTTTTACTAACACTCTAATCCTGTTGAAAAACTCCCATCCTTTTCGAAACGAGGATTTAAAACGAAACAAAACATTCAAATTATTTCTATTCCCCATCCCTTCAGCTCCTATTGGTTGTTATAATCACTTGCCAACGGAGCACACACTGTCGCGCTATATTTTAAGCAGCTTCCGTGATCCACCTTGCCAGCCATTCACAACAATGAGCCTGATAATTGACTTTGAGTAACATTAACCGCACAATGAAGATTCAAACCCAAGGCAACAAAAAACCCCGCACCCGGCGCTGAGCCTGGCGCTACCGAAACAGGGCACAGGCAGAGCCAACACATTTCACCACATGCTATGTTGATTTTAACCATCCAAGCTTTCTAAACTCCCTCGAAAACCGAAACCATGGCATGCTGTTCGGGCTGCCTTGTGCGTACCTTGTGCTGTGGAGAGATGGCGGACGGAAATCGGAGGAAGCTTCCAAGCATTTGGCCCAAGCTAATCCGGCGCTACTTAACATAAGAAAATTAAAACCTCCACCCCCACCCTCCCCCCTGCCCTGTTTACATATTTGCCTTATATTTTATACAGACAGCGCGCTAACACTATTGGCTGTACTCCAAAAGCCAAAGCCGGCAAAGGTATTAAAACTACCTGTGTTACGAAATATATTTGTAGCCTAACTACATGTATGACTCGGCTCGGAGAAGATACAAAACAATGGCACAATGTTGTTTTTTTGCATTCCATGCATGCAGCTGCTGAGTCACCGCCACCCCCTCCTCTTTCCCTTTTGGTATCAGGAGGAGGACGATTTAACTCCAAATTATGTTCCATTGTGTTGTGTGCAGAGACTAAAAATCAGTTTTACCGAGCGACCGGCAACGGGCGAAGCATGTTTTGTCATTGCGAATTGAATCTAGCTCGTACATCGTTATTTGCATAAAAGCGAGGATCGGTACGTGCTGCTCGGCGTGTCGGTGTAGCCAATCACTCGAAACGGGAGCATGTAATTATTGTTGTAGAATGTTAAAAATCGACTGGCAACAACTGGATTTAGATGGAAGCAAGTAGAAAGGTACATCGAAACTCAAAATCTATTAAAGTATACCCTCTCATAACGAGTACACCTTATAACGAGAACCTCTTGTAAATGAATTAAAACATCACATTACTAGCAATTTTTTATTCCCGATACATTTAATTGCATTAAATGTTGAAGTAGATTAGCGACTTTGGTTAACAAAAACTGAGCATTTTTATTTTTTGCTGATCTATTAACCAGGAGTAGGGTTCATAACCAGCCAGTAGCAGGAATAGGGAAAGTGTAACTATAATCGGGAATAGGGAAAGTAACTATAATTTGTGTAAGTATTTGGTGTACTGATGAGCCATTCTACAACACTTTTTTTATTCCTTTCTGGTATGAAGACATATTTTTTTAGTAAAATTAAACAACCTTACATTAGCACGTTGTCAGCCTTGGAACCAATCATTCAACTTTTCATACCTTTTCTGTGACAAAGAATCGCTAGAGCAGTGGTTCCCAAAATTTTTTCTTCCAGCGCCCACTTTTCAGTCATTATTGATTGTAACGCCCAGTTTAAATCATTTGTGAAGAAAAAAATCACAACATTTGATTCATTCCTTAATAATTATTAACATTTTAAATTTATTGGACATGATAAATCTGATTTTTGATCCATATTGGATTTGTATGATGAAAATGATACACCTCATTATCCTAGCTAGGTGAACTTGCGCAAATCATTACTCTAGAGCAGGTATGTCCCTCCTAGAGATTGTATGCGATCTCCGAGAATATTTGGAGATATTGTTTTGAAAGTATAGATAACCAAAATATCGATTTTTGTCAATCAGTCTGAGAGCATTAAGTTTTTAAGTGAAGAACAATCATTTCATCAGCAAACAGTAAAACTTTTGCTAGGGTGAACGGATTCCAGAACGCAACAATATCAAAATATCAATAAGCAAAAAATAAAAGGTGAGCTGTTGAACAATTTTAAAAAGTATTTTGTTCAACCATGTTGATTTAATTTTTAGGTTCAACTTTGCGGCCCGCGTATAATTGGAAATGTGTAAATGCGGCCAGCCAAAGAAAAAAAGTTTGACACGTCTGCTCTAGAGCAACGAGTTTTCCGTGTAACTAGGGAGTCACTGGAACAGATTAAATTCGTTATATAACGGTTGATCATCAAATTCACAAATTTTTTAGAGCAGAAATATTTTAATTTTTTCCCATTTTTTGTTTTATTCAGCAGTAGCTTCCAGTTTTTTTTTACTATTTAATATGTATAATATAATATGTCATCATATGCAATCAAACACAGTTGATGCAAAACATCGAACGAACGAACGTCTGTTTCACTAATTTTTAACACCCAACACCTTGTACAAGGTGTACCGCATAGAAGCCTGTTATCCCTAATTCAAACCGATGTCGCTTTTGAACTGTTTTCATGCTAAACAGTCAAAGAAAAGCCTTTATTTCGATCATGCTGCATTCAGCTCGTTACATCCGCCTGTAACCACGGGCGATGCAGGAGTCTAATGCTTGTACAGTGCACCACCAACTTACCTGCCCGCTTGGCACCGGTTGCAACAAAGCATCCAACAAGACAAACAGTATGCGCCAACCGTGGAATCACACACAGACACACACACACACGAACACAGTGATAGATAATACGAGAACCATTCCTGCGCACACAACTATCGCGTTTGCATTTCTGCTGCGGCGGCCACCATTCCTCCCTCAGCGATTGCTTACAAAATCTTCCTCATTTTCCTAGCCTCATTTCCCTGCTATCTTCCCCCGTTCCTCCTCTCACCTCCAACACACACACACACACACACAAGCATAATGAATTCTTTAGCCTGCGCGGCTGCAGGCAACATACATTCATCCCAGTAATAACAATACCGGTGGTGCAAATTTATCTAATAAATAATAATTCCCGGAAAATTATTAGCACACCGTGCCGTTCGTTTTGCGCGTCGCCAGCGTTTGGGTTTGTGTTTGTTTTTCTTGTAGGAGATTTTTCTCCAGCCCTGGCAAACCTGGCCACCCTCCCTCGGAAGGCCACCCCATTGTTAGGCGTGCCCGCCTAGTAAGCACGCCCTTCCCTTCCCGCACGGACACTGACTTGTGACTTAAAACTGTCCCCCCTTCTCTCTCTCCCCCCCCCCCACCACGGTCTGCATTATTTGCTTTCGGTATTTTCAAATGCATCCCGGGTCCGGTGGACCTGGTGCCCAACCGGGGGTGGGAGGGACGGGGTCGGAAAATGATTTTCCTACAGCTACAGCTTTATTGTGCCGCTGTGCGGAGTTTTGCGATGAAGCGCAAAGATCATTTCGTTTATTAAAAAGATAAACACGGTAAAGTATAATTATAGTAATTTGAAATTATTTCCAGCGCCTTATAGTACTTGTTTTTTTTTTTTT
>KB671726.1:80593-103946 GCA_000349105.1 Anopheles epiroticus
ATTAGTCATTCTTTTATGTGGTTTTCCACAAATAAGACAACAAGGCGTGTCTTCTGCCTCTATTTAAGCTTTCCTATTAATATTTCTGCATCACAATCTTCAAACGAGCGCTTGATTAATTAATCCCTAACTCACTCAATACTGCTATCTTTATATTGGACACAACTAGTAATTCATCTACTGCCCACTGCTTCATTCAAAACTTGAGTGAAAACTATAATAAAATGCAATATACCTCACCCAAAAAAAAACCTACAAACATTTCATCCTGTTTTAAGCTTTTGTTACTACACATTACCTACATAAATTTGCAGTACTGCGTGTCGCATATTTTTCTAAGCAGGTTTCTCCTCCATTTCATATATCTTCATTTGTTTTCCCTGGTTGTGTCAACAGCAGCAAACTTGAGCTATTCATCGTTCAACCTACTGTAAAGCGTAAGTGCGCGTTACTATAAATTGTAGCTAGCGAAAGGATTTAAACCGTATTTACATATTTCACTACTTTTCAGACCTTTTCCGGACCTTTCCTACTTTCCTAGCGAGCGCGCCATTATGATGGAAGGCAAAACTCTCAAAATTTATACTCTACCCACTTGCCGCGTACATTTTCGCGCTTTCCGGAAAACTCGCAAAGCAGAATGGAAAGGAATAAATAAAAACGAGATGAAACAGGGCAAACAACACTACACTTTCGGGCGCATGTAGCGCAATTCTCGCTAAGCATCGACGCTAAAAAGCGCAACTGCAGCGCTTTTGATGACAGGCACCGCGTCCGCGCCCGCCCGTCACCGTTGCGCTGGGCTGGGCTGACTGCTGTTTGGTGCACAGGACAAAAAACGTTGCATATCGGGTAAGGGTACCATTTGTGGTTTTTCCCCTAGCCCCGAGGAACATATCGTTGGCCATTAGCGCGATTTCTGGAACGTTCACTTTGTGAGGCAAAGCAGCTGAAGCAGCCCAATATGCAGCAGTTGCAGCGGCAGTCAAGACGCGGAAGAGATAGATCTTTTTCGGCGGTGGCTATTACATGCCACAGTGCCTGCATGCCAGCTACCTCTGCTTTCCCGGGTACAACTAACACTATCGCCGTCTGCCACTTCCGCTCCACCAATCGACACATATCCACTCTCTGGCACACCAGGTCCCGCGTTGAGAGGGCCGCGCACAGCCTTCCGAAAATGGTTAGATTTACTGATAAAGTTTTTAAATACATTTTGTATTATTTCGATGATGTATGAACGTTGTGTTCGCTCGGTGTAACACCGTACGGGGTCGCTGATCGTACTACTCTCGGCCACTATCCAGCCCCTCCAGCCTCCCTAGCACCACGTCAACGGCTAGTTTTCGAAAAAGCTCAATGTTTGGACGTCGCATTTGGACGTTCCTCCGGGAAGCACTTCTTCGGTGAACCTGCCCTCCCTTGCCCTGCCAGATCGACGGCGGAGAAGAAACACATAAACGGGCTGCGCGAGGCACCCCCGTTCCGGGGCACCCGCTTCGACATTCTCGGAAGGTACAGCCTCGGGACTCGGGAGAGCTGGTGCGAATCCGGGAAAGACACTAAGACCGGAGTAATTTATTACCCCTTTTGCCTTCGTTTGATAAATGCCAGAAAGTGGTTACACCATGCAGAGAAAAAAGGGGGCAGCCCCGATGCTGACGAGCGGGTGAGTGGAAAACCTCGGGAAGGACCCCCCTCCATCCGTCTCTCTCTCTCTTACTCAGACGTAATAACAGCAGAAACGCTGCAGCGCCACCTCGGGGCACAAGTGACAGAAACGGACGGATTTTCTTTATTTATGACACATTTTTGCGTTTCCTCCAGCGCCATCACTCCCGCTGCTGCCTGTCTTCACACCACCCCTTTCTCCTTTCACCCCATCCCCCCCGATCGGGGTCGACCGGGAAGAGATGAAATCGCTCCAAACAACGGCACAGTTTTCGGGAGACAAAGTTTTTAATCCAAACCTCAGGGCAGCTTTCCATACATTTCGCTTTGCGGCGTTTCTGGCTCGAACGTCAAACGGGAAACTGTCCGAAGCTGACCAGGCGTCTCCTTTTGGCCGGGCTGCAGTGACCAGTGTCGCACTGGGAAGGAAGAAAACATTTACCCTCAGCCGGTACAGTGGGATTGATCGCTTTCCCACAGGCAACGGGGATCGGATAAGAGGATTCGACGCAAAATGGTGGTTTGTTTTTTTCTATTTTATGTTTAATCTTTGACTTGCAATGGCACTGGATGGGATTTACATTTAGCTGAAGAGGTCAAACAATTAACGTAATTTGTTTGTAACGTTTGTTCCGAAGTGTAAATTCTTAATCGCTCGAATGCTAGATTTTTCACAATATTCAATTTATTTGTAGAACAGAGTGAAAAAGGTTCATTTTCAAAGAAAAAATACTATTTTCCACAACGAAATTTGTGAAAATAATGAATTGATATGATGTAAAATTAATGATAATTTTATACATTTAAGTTTCAGTGCAACCAAAGTTCTTTGCTTCTTAAGATCTTTTAAGAGCTTAAAGTTTATAAATAAAGAAGTTTGCTGTACGTAAGACTAAGGTAATATTATGTAAAGTTACAGTAGAACCTCACTAGTTGGGGTCTTTTAAGTTGGGTTACTCGATTGTTGCTACCTCAGTAGTTGGGTCGTATGCCAACCAACGAGGTTGTCAAATGCAACTGCATCTTGAAAGTGCATGATACAACTTCTTTGTTTCTGTTACATTCACTACCTTATTTTTCTATAATATTCCTTGTTTTATGGAAATTTAGCATCTTGATGAGTAGCAAAGCTGATAATTATCGTGGTATGCGTTAACCGGTTTTTTTTTAATTGAAAATGCATAACAACACAATCTTTTTGGTTTCAATGCAACTTGTTTCTTAAAAAAACTGCCCGAATGGTTTTTTAGGTACAAAACACGCATGCTGTTCGACAATCCGTCCCCACTTCGGCGGATTGTCATTTCCATACATTTCAACCGCTACGCTAGGCAACCCGCAATTTCTGGCGGGTCATTGACCTTCGATAATCCATGGTTTTGATCGCTTTCAGAACAATTTGTTGTTTGCTTATATTGTTTTTGTATTGTGGGTATCTGCTATATCATTAAACCTTTAATGAATAATGAGCGTTTCAAAGATGGAAATCGTTCAATTTTCAGACCCTTCTGCAGTTTGTTTTAATATCATCAAACCACCAATAATCTGTTAATAAGCACCAGTTTATTGTCTGAAAATTAATTGGAAATGATAAATTACTGCTAAGCAAAATAATTTATAACTAAAACATCGTGTCTACCATTTTTCTTCTTCATCACTTATTATTGATGCCTTTTTTCGTTTCTATAGTTTAATCATTTCTTTGCTATAAAATGGCATAGAAAACGAAACGTCAAGCACAAACAGGCAAAAAAAAACGTTACAGCTAGCATGTCAATGAATACTTCATTTTTGTGAATGCCAAAAGAATAATACGTCTAGTGGTTATTAATTCAAATAATACGTGTTCTGGGCTGCCTTCAAATGTTATTGACATATTTTTTGTAGGCTAAGCGAACGATGAAAAGGTTTTGATTATCATCCATGAAACGAACATAAAAACCATAAGTCATTCCCATGCTTGTTAAGTTGTCTTATTCTTATAGCATAAGGGCATAGCTTCCATTCAAATGAAACTCAAATCCACAAACTATTTATAACATTTTGGAACCAGATTTGAAGACACATTCATGAAATATTGTACATAAGTTTCAGGTATGCTTTGACAATCGACATCGCATCAATCCAAGAATATCAATTTTATTCCACCACCAGCCCCGTTTTTCACCATTTTCCTTTGCTATAAAAATCTTTCCTTTAAGTTTTCTTTTCATCGTTCCACAGTTTTTCACCACACTGTATGCTTCACGTGCACCGTTCGCCAAATCTCGCAATCAAGCAACCTTCACCGCTGGTAGCAGTAAAAGCTTCAACCCCTAGTAAATGAAGCAATAAGTGAGCGACCTTGTGCATACCTTTCGCTTGCTCCCAAAGCGCAGCTCCCAAAGCATTCCGGCGCTCCGGTCCGGCCATCACCATCGTAAGCGACCGTCGTAAAAACGAAGGAATTTTTATTTCCTTTCCGCAGTAGTGTCTTGGGCTGCTGGTCCCCGCAAACACCCACCTGTACCACCGACTCCTTGCAGCCATCGAAATGGAACGACGACGACGGGCGAAACGGCAAAGTAAACCCGGTTACACAAAAATGTATGGCCATGTGGCTGGGAAATTCCGCCCGTTCCTGCGGTCACAAATCTTGGATTAACGTGTCCCTAGGTGATGTTCTTGGAGCAAATAATTAGTCTCACTTTCTTACCCACCCACCGCGTCACCCGCTTGGGTCACCCCTCTGGGAACAGAAGTGGAATCCTTCCCTTCGTTCGTGTATGGCCAGCGGCTCTGTGCTCCGTTTATAATAGAGTTCGAGTTTTACCATCATGTCAAATTTTGCAGCCCTGTTTTGCTGCTTTTCCGTTTTCTTTGTTTCTCGTTCACGTTTCCTACTTTTGTTTCTCGTTCATTCTCCCCTTTCGCTAACCGAAAGACTCGCACTGGGCGAGTCATTTTTGTTTGTTAGCGCCGGTTTCTCTTTGCTCGCGGCACCACACTTTTCAAACTCGAGTGTTTTATAATAATCCTAATATATTGCACAACACTTTTTTCCCCCTCAACTCTTTTCTCCCATTTGTACTTTCGTCATCTTGTTCCGCCCGTTGAGCTTCTTGCAACATCAACTGCTTTCTAGCAGTCCCGTTCTTTCGCTCACTGTCTCTCTCTCTCTCTGTCTCCTTTTCTCCCATACTAGTCCCTTTTGTGTTTCTTCAACTGGTGCAACTTCACCAAGTCTCCAGTGTCCCCACAGTGAGCTACTAAAAAGTAAAGTTTTTTCATAATTTTCTTCATTATCATAAAAATATATGAATTATAGATAAACTAAATGAGCAACTTGCACTCGCGCAACGGGGCCAAAGTGGAGAGCGCTACCGTACCATGTCCGTGCCCGGTCGGAGGACGGACACAGTGGACATTTGGCGACGCGGTGAGCGTTATCGGTTAGCCACAACGCGCAAGCAAAAGTGGAGCAGTTACCGGTCCATTTGCCAGCCACTTGGTGTAAGCACGTAAAAGTGAATAGTTTTCATCCACGGTCGCTGGGTTGTGGTGCGACCAGGCAGGCAACACCAAAAAAAAAAACCGCCAAACTTCCCAACTATGATTAATTAATAAGATGTGGCAAATTACTCGCACCTCGCAGCCCGGCTGCGGCTGCACTTGGCGAAAGAGATTGATCTGGCGCTCGGTGGCAAGACCCGGCTGGTTGGTGTGCAAGTGGTGGCAGGAAGGTGGGGAAGGTGGGTGGAAGTAGTTCAGTTTTCTTTTCGCTTAGCACTAATCCTGGGGCAATTTCTTTATCGCTTGGCCCAGCCAAAGTGCATTCTCAAGTTTGTGGCGTGTTGCCGAGCCAGATGGTGGACGCGAGTTCTTAAAAAAAGGATGTCTAAAAAAATTCGCAAGGCAAATAATCACGTTCGGTGATAATTTCAAAATGTTTGAGAAATGTTACAAGCAAAATAATTTCTTGTGCTTCAAACCAGTCAATTAATATTGAGATCGAAGGATATTTCCTTTTTAACTCTAAACCGTTCACAATTTGCACACATTTTTTCTGTTAAGTAGTAACCATTTTGAAGCACGCAAAAATCGTTGACTCAAAAGCTTCAATTGTGTATTATAATTCAACAAATGTATACTACAAAGTTCAAAACTCTATTTCAGTTTAAAATCTTAATATTTCTAAAAAAAATCTACGCTAGAAATCTGCATTAAATAGCATCTGCGAAGCTTAAACATCCCTTAAAAAATCACTTTTTGTTTTAAATTACATGCTAGCAAAACTAATGCAAGTGATTAAAATTTATTAAACGTCAGGCCATTTACAATAACTTTATGAAATGCTACAATTTGAATTGTTAAACTCCCTTTAGTTTTTTTTATTTTCAAATTTCAATAAAATGCTGATGTGGCAAAACGAAGGCATCGCACAGCATCATACGGAAAAAACATAACTCTTTATGGAATAAAATGTTCTTCCAAAAGGTAATAAAATCATTTAACATTGGCAAATTTATACCGTAAACTATTTCCTATCTGTTTATTAAGACACAAACATTGAAACAAAGGGGATAAATATATGATATAGCAACTTAGAGTAAACGAAATATGTAGAAGCAAGTTTATTAGTCATAGGATTTGACCTACTGTCATAGATTAAGGTAGACGTTGCAATCTTGTTCAGCCTAAAAAGACAAAACAACAAATTTCTGGGATAATATTTGAAGGTTGTATGTAATCTATCTAGCTCTTTGTTATTACCTCTTTTTGTATTCGATAGTAACGATAATAACGGGCCTTATTGATTAAATTCTTTCCAAGTTATTTTCTATTAAATCCTATGTTCTTAAGATTGTAATTATATTTATTATATTTATTATCATCTTTCTTTCAGTTGAACTTTTTCTTCACTTTGCAAGTTTTCAACACGGTTCGATAAACTAGTCTAGCTTCCTGGGCCCTTAGATACTAACCCGCGAATGTGATCTAAGATCATACAACCTCTTCAGAGTTTAAAACCGACAATAAGAGGCCATATGGCCTTTCAGTTGAACTGTTTTACATAATTTTAACTTAAAATAAAAGTCAACTTCAACTGCGTGAGTAATGTACACAGTTTTTATACTGTGGAGTTACAGAATATTTTATTATCTTTTGTCTCATTGTGAGCGCGTACTAAAATAGTTAGAACCAGCATCTAAATAAAACCTTAAGCGATAGAAATACAATTGAGGATGTCATCTGAAACAGTTCACGTGGGATGCGAGAAATATTCAAAACAGACCATAGATCGGAGCTTTTACAATCTACACCACTATATAACTTGCACAAGCCATACAATTCTTAAACGACAACATCATTATAACGCACCAAAACCTTCTTCGCCCGAATATTCTCCTCTAGCAGCAGTTTCGCTAAGCACCTCCGAAAATACGCTCCACGCTTTACATATATAAATTTGTTTACCGTCGTAATCCAATCCCGGTCCTCCCGCCCAGAACCAGATGCTGCTGCTGCTGCTGCTGCTGCTGGGAACACAAACTATACATACCCAAACATACACTAGCACAAATCTCACCCTGGCGTGCATACAAGAAGCATCAGCATTCACCGACATTAGTAGTTCGCCTTCATCCTGCCGTCGACACGGGCGAAAAGCGTTAATGCGGGTCGGTCAAGGCGGGGTGAGCGGGTTGCGGTAAGTGGCAGAAAGAAAAACATCTCATCTACATTCACGCCCGCCCGGCGAATGAGATGTAAATATTTTTCCCTTCATATCCTTGATAAAATCTAAAGCATATCAGCCCCCGCCCCCAAGTCACTGCCGCCGTCACCGTCACCGTGGCACCGGCGCTTCGGCCGGCATAAAGCTGCAAGAAGCATTAGCTTCGCCCGGCTCTACGTTTCACATTTCTGCTACATATTTTTCACGTTCGCCTCCCTTCCCTTTGTGCCACCATTTGGCGGGGTTTCACCCGAGATCGTCAGCGTTGCTTGTCCTCTTGGAGGGATTTTTTATCCCTAAACCATCAACCAACCATCACACACACACACATACACACGGCTCTGGGGCAAGCCATGAGATTGGGAGGCGGGGAGGGGGGGGAGAGAGCAACAAAAAACAACGAATGAGGCAGCTGACATGCACGCTTATTTTCCACTCACCCGGACGAGACTCATCATCACATGGGAAGCAACCTTGGCGCTTTTCCCATCCAATATGGCTCCGGGGGGTGGCCACGGGAGAAAGCGAGAGCAAGCGAAACAGCAAATGGATCCTGGCTGGCTGACGAAAACCTTGTGGAGACAGCAGAGCCTTCTCTCCCTCCTCCCCTCTCAGGAACACTACTCCGCCAACCAAAAGAAGAGAACGGGCAGGAAAACAGAGCCTTTAGGGGTGATGGGATGCAGGGGGACGAGTGCAGTAAATTTTGAAGTTGGCTTGAAGCTTTTTGCATTTCAAAAACATCGCCGTAAAGTGTTCTTTCCCCCCTCTCCACCGATCCCCCCCCTCATCCGTTACAGGAGAGCGATGGAAAAACCCGGTGAAAAACACACATATCAAACAACTTCAGGCCAAGCTTCAAGTGGAAAAGCTCAACGTAGAAGCGGTAGCGGTTGCACACAGCGAGCAAGCAAACGAAACGAAAAAAAAAACCCCACACCACACACACACACACACACAGGATCGTTGACGATGAGTGGTGAAAAACGGAGATGTCCTAACGGGTGCAAAGGGGGTGGGCGGGAAAATGCGCAAGCTGTGGCGTGGCAAGTTTGTTGAGAGCAGCAAACTAAAACAGAACGGCAGCACCGACCCTGCCCGGCCCGGCTGTGTGCGGAAGCGAGACAGCACGGTTGAAAGATTAAATAGAGATAGAAGGACTCGGAAGTGATGGAAGCACTACTAAGATTGGATAGCAAATGTATGGTTGGAAATCTTGATAGAACACACTCAAAAAACATGCACCCGACACACAAGCACAGTGGCGAGTGAAGGTGAACGAGAGAAAAACGCAGGAAAAAGAGAGCAACGCAAAACGATCGTCAACAACTAACTGTCAGTCGAGATGCGCACGCTGGATGCGCCTGCTGTTGAGGAGTGAACCAGCGCTTCCACTGCCGAGCGAAAGTAGGAAAAGCTGTTACACCAACAACAAAAAAAAGAAAAACATTTTCCCAAGCACAGACACACGGGCAGCGAAACAAACGTACTCATCACGGATTGCACCAGAATCCTGCTTCGCCGTGGTTGCGCCGTGCGCTTCTCTCTGTTTCGCCGTGTGCACCCGTCCGTGCTGGAAGGGGAATAAATATTAAAGCAACTGCATTTTAAAACTGAAATTATACATAAAATCAAATATATGGTTCTGTTCTGCTGAGGGGAGTTTTTGTTTTTTTATTTCCAAAAATGGCAGCAGGACTGCGAGGAGAAACTTTTGTATTTTATTATATTTTGCTCGATACGTCGCGGTGAGGCGTCTGTTTTGTCTGGAAGAAGAGTGCTGGTTTGCTTTGTTGCATCTGGTTACTCTCTGGAGACAATCAGTCTCCATGGCAACTGACGTTTTTATGACATTGAGAAGAATGTTTCGTTTTTTTAATTCGAAAACACCCATTTAAAGAAATATTGAAGAATTTTGTTCAATTGTATTTCAAACTACGCTCTTTTCTCCAAACTTTCTTTTACACTCATCCTCCTCAAACTCCTTCCCCACGTCATGTAACGGACGAGCACATAGCACTTCCTGCTGCAACCGTCACGTTTCACACTCGTTCCAAACCAAACACTCAAACTATCCGCAATCGGCAACTCGAACCCCTTAAAACCATCTGGATGCTGCGCATCTCTATTAGCCCACCGCCCTTCTGGAAACCGGAAACTCATCCTACCTCCCCATCCACCACCCCAAACAGCACGAGACGGTTCGGGGCAGAATCGTCGCTGCTGCCGGAACGAACGGATGCATTCCGGCATGCGACAGTCGCATTCGGGACGATTAAGAAATATGTTAAAAGTTTACGGCAAGATTTATTTCCACCCAGTCGCTCGAATCATTTTCGGTTCGGCGCTAATCTTCGGTCCGCTCATTCCATCATTCTTCCACCCCTGGTTTTGCAGCTGCCTTCGACTGCGCTTTCCACCATGACCGGTGGTGGAAACTATTTCCTACAATTATATACCAGCGCCACACTTGTCGTCTCCACACTGTTTCTGGAGGCTCTCCGCTGGATTTTCCCGTCCGTTCCGCGGGCGCTGACACTATCCGTACAGCAGGCGAGAGGATCGAGAAGCAACGTACAACCATAGTGCCATATTGATCGACACACACTCACACACGCTGCCACTTTACCCACACACATTTGGCATTTCCTTGCAGTTGCAGGCTCCTCCCCAGGAACAGGACTACCGACACTACTGACACTGCATCTGTCGTACCGAGTTTTACTACAAACCTCCTGGTGGGCTGGTTGGAAAATAGTTTGGTGTCCCATCAATCCATGCCCAAACCATGGCTGGGGTGGAGGCGCTGGTTGGAGGAGCCGGGAAAAGCTAACTTATGATTGGTTTTAGATAGTTTCATCGATCGTTTATGGTGACGGGGACGGAGCGAGTGAGCTGGGCTGCAGCATGTTTGTACGCAGAATGAATCACAATGTTGAGACGATTTTGAAAAGGAGCGATTGGACGGTATCGGTTGAAGTATTTGTCGTTGCCATTGGAAACGAGGTTTTTTGTGTACGCAACGTAAGCCAGTGTATGATAAATCTTGATGGCTTCAATTTTATGACATGTAAATATATGGCTATTTAAAGAATAAAACTGAGAGTTTTACAGGATAAATTAATATGCTAGTGTAATATATTAAAATACAGAAAACAATTAGGAAATTAAAAGATAACTCGCTTGCATTCAGATTCATCCAACACTGATACTTACGTTATAAGGTGTGGACACGTCTCGCAAAGCTACTTGTTTGACCGGGCTTTCCTTGTCAGCACTTTTTCTGCTTTTATCGATGAAATTGAAGAAATCCTCCTGGTATTGTTACATGGTTATTGGATGAAACGAATAAACTCACACATTTCCTGGTGAACCTTTACCAAAAACATGTCATTTTTCAATCACAAAATGTGTCGTATGAACACCTTTGTTTTATTTGAAAATGTTTGTTTTTTTCTTATTTTTAGTAAAGACCCGGCTTTTAAAAACTTTTTAAAGCTATATAATTATTTGTTGCAAATTTGTGGCTCGAATGTGTCCAAGCATAACGTAACATATTATTTATAATATCATTTTACATATATTTAAGAAGCATTTATGTTTGAGGTTAGCCATTTTTTCTATCATACTAATGGTAAAAATTAAATTTATAAGCTTTGCGTTTAAATTAAAGTGTACCATCGGTTTGCAGCAATTTTCGAAGGTTGAATTTATTTGAGCTGAACGACTTAAAATTGAAACGGCATGTTAAAAGGTTAAATTAAATTTTAATAAAACCCGTATAAACTCTATAATAAAACGTCATATAACAAGGGCCATTAACGCAACGCTGCAACAATGATCTGTTGGAATATTTAGCTGTTAAATAAACTATTATTTTACTTAAAAAACTTTCCAAGCACAAAATCACATATTGAATCGGAAATATCTACACACTCCACTTTTTGAAATTGAACGTAACAAAATGATTTGTTAGTATTTTTAACACTCCGTTCGCACCACTGCCCTTTGCGAGAGTCTTTGATTAGTGTTTTACTGCTTTTTTTTTATTCACGCAGTATTCCCACAGCCCCTTGCCAAACCAAAGAAGACCCTAATTATCGTTCATGAAATCCATTTGCTTCGGAATGCTTTATCCTTCCGTCCGGAGAGCTCCCAACGGCCAGACGAAATTTCGAAATGCCTCATCCAAATCGCCGGTTCCGTCTGTCTCGTTTCGTATACTGGGCCCTGGCAACAAATATTAAATAGGTTTTTCAGCAAAAAAAACCCTCCCCCGCACCCCACTCTCATACCTTCAAAACAGCAACAACAAAAAAAAAGGCTGGTGCTCAAAATCCTACCCTTTTTATCGGGCGCCAGATACTCAAACCTGGCCCTGCCACCCCGCCCGAAAGCAGTCCCGAGCCTGCCCGAACGTCGTCATCCGGCTCGCTGGATCCCCCGTACCCTCAGTCCGCAGGTGTCATTCCCAAGAGGAAAAGCGAGGAGAAAGCATCCAGCGCCAACCAGTTTTCAGTTTTCCAGTGCGACTGAAATTATGATTATGATTTCTAAAGATGTCGTTTAATTTATGATTTATTGCATTAGCCATCCGAAACGGCCAATCGGAATGGGTTGAGAAAGGGGCGAGGTCAGGAAGGTAGGGGAGGGCAGGTTTAGCCGTGAAGGAAAGGCACGTGTCAGAAGAAGGGGAGGAGGCTGTGTGGCGAGGATGTTGCATAAATTTTTGGGGCCCCGGAAACGAAACGAACCTCCGGCACGGCGGGGTATGCGGCTCATGATGATGATGAGGATCATGGAAGGATTTTTCGGGAGCGGAAACATTTCACCGTGCTCGGGGACCAGCGTGCATACAAACGCGGTCCACGCCACGGGAGAAAGGGGCCTCCAATGGAAACGGAGGTTCTATGGTCTATGGCCCTGGAATGTGTGAGTGTTGGTGGAGTGGCAGGGTGTGCGAGGGATCTTTTTTCTATAGGCACACCGGAAAACTAGTGGAAACGGGCTGAAGCGAGGACTCGACCCCGGAAAGTTGGCAAATAAGTATTAAATCCGATCTTCCCTCCATTAAACAAACTTCCCCTCCCTGGAAGGGGGGAAGCAGGGTGATACTGGGTGATGAATTTTGTGAGCAATCAGACGATGAGTATTTAAACGCTACCGCCAGGCAGGTGGTAGTGGCAGGTCGTCGTTTTGTTTCATGGCGATTGTTTTGCGAACAATTTGCGCAAAAGATTTCTTGCCGTACCTCTTTACTTCTCATCAAACATCGTTTTGAGTACGATTAACGCTAGAAGACTAATACCTTATACGAAACTTGAGCTTAAAAATTTATGACAACCTAGAGAACACCTTAATGATGCGAAAACTAATTAATACGACTATATTTTTAAAGTCTTTGAGAAAATATATAAACACCTTTGTAGACATTTTAAAATACACGAATAAAAATATAACGTTCTTAAAACAAAACTTCTCATTTACTGTACACTAACGAAACATTATCCGCTTCATCACTATTTTCAAAATAGCTGAAAATGCAAAATGATATTATAGAGAATGTTTTTTTTTATTAATTATTTTCCGAGAACAATATTTCAAAACTCTTATATAATTAAATCTATAAATGAATTTTTATTTGTTTCGCTTTTTATTAACCTACCGCTTGCTTACATTAAACTAAAGAAACTTGATATTAAGGAACAAGTCATTCAAACCCTACTTTCGTTTGATGTAAAAAAACTTACTAAAGTGAAACAATGCCTGTAAACCGTCTAATAACATGCTCAGAGACAAACGCTTTATTTGTGATTGAAGTTTAAAGTTATATAAACTGGTATTCAAAATAAACTTAGGTTGAAACTAAAATAATAGTTAGGTCTAAACATCTAAATTTGACCTTAAAATGCGCCTCAATATTATGTTCAAGCCATGTTCATAGATAATAAATGTTTCACTTAGAAAAAAAAGGAAGGCTCATGCATTAATCATTAATAACTTAAATGAGTTGAAAAGAAAACACGTTAAAAATTGAAATAAATTAAAAAAATTTAAGTTAAGTTCAGAATTAAATTAAAATACACACATAAACTTTTATTTCGTAAATTCATTAGAAACTCTCTCTGTAAATTCATCAGAAAGGAAAACCTTTGAATTCTACATTATAAACTAATTGTAAAGTAATTAGCATGCGCTTTATGATGGGTTTGATGATGATTTATTTGTTGAGGTAATATTATTTATTTTTAGCACGGTTAATGCTTTTGTTGCTCAACTTCTTTTTTTATATTATTAAATGAATTAAAGGGTTTTTGTAACAGATTTTTTACATCCTTGTTTTAGATTCATAATAGGATTCATAATAGGACTGCCTAGAACTCGACTTGATGAAATATCGCTAATGGCAATAAATACTTTGCTATTAAACAAAAACTGTTTAATTTATTGATACTGACTATAAAGTAAACAGGATTGAACGTTACATAAATTATTGTTTTTAATTTCTTTGCTACAACTAATTAGTTGTCCCGTGCCCGATTCATCACTCTCCCTATCTCGCTCCCTCCTTGCTTTCCAAACCCATCCTGTTTCGTTTCGCAACGTCCATGCAATAACTCTGAAAGTAAACAACTAACAATATACATAAAGTTTGATGACTCTTCTTCCACTTCCAATTTTCTACCTGACTTCGGCCCATCCCTTACACTCCCTCCCTCGCAACACTTTACGATCGTATCTGCTTGATTAGGAAATACGTACGCAAGCATTGTAAATTTCAACCCCTCAATAAGCGTCAATAAAAGCGTGTCCTGTCCCTCTCCCGTGCCAAGACGGAAAGCAACTTTCACTCACAGACAATAACCATTACTCACTAATGGCTTCCCACCGTTCGTTAAGTACTTCTCGCTGCTTCCACTTCCAACCTACTGGCTCTTCTCTGCCACGCCACCCATTAGCACACAGTCACGAAAACGAGTCCACAGTCCACCCAAAGAAAAAAGCCTGCCTCCTTCTTGCTGATTAATAGAGAAAGGCACCAAACAAAGGCAAACCCGGCAGCAGGGGGGTGAAACGGAAAGACTACCAACCGAGCCAATCAAACTAATATCAACGGTCCAATAAATCTGCCATCATTCAACCAGTAGTCATCGAACCCTCGGGGAGGGAGGGAGGTTTTCATGTGCAAAACACAAAACACGGAGAAAGGAAAAACTCCTCATCATTTTGATTTTTCGGCATTTTCCTGACCAATGGCGCACTTTTCCCGCCTGCTTGGCATTTTACCTCCAAGGGCAATTTTAACGTAAAACCGGGCGGATCACCGTACCGAACGGGAATTGGCCGGAAAGAGGGCTGTGTCTTTCCTCCACTTGGAAGAAAAACGGGGGAAAAGAAAACGGATCCTGCCCTGCGAAAAATCGATCCGGTCCGGATCGTGGCATAAAAATAAATATGAAAATCATACCGAAAAGGAAATTAGCTTTGCGTTTGAAATTTACGATCGAACCAATAAGAACAAAACACTTGCCTGCCACTTCGGTCAGGCTTTTCCCGGCTTTCCGCCTTGGTTTGGGATTTTTTTTTTTTTGCACGCACCCTCAAACGAAACGCGTTGCCACTTTTGCCGCATTTTTTTCCGCTATGCCACCTGTTTCCGGCTAGGGACGTTCCTTTTACGCGCCTAGACATTCGCTGTCCCGGAATGCAAACCTTTCGCCAGACCGGTGGAGACGGGTGGCGCCCGAATAAAAGGGGAATTTATGCGCTCGAACGCAAGCGGTGCTCAATTTTCCTGCCCCCCGCCACTGACGCTGAAATCAAGCGAAACCGAACCGGCCAAGGCATCATCATTAACGGATACCCAGCACCCTTCAAGCCCACCGTTGCCGTCCATCACCCCCGCCCCAAAGGGATCTTCGCTTTTCCTTTTCGCCTTTTTTTTCGATTGTTGCTGTTAGTTATAGTATTGAGGCCTTTTTCTACTCCTTTAAGGCGAAAACTTCCGGTTTGTTTCGTTTCTTTTTTTTTTTTGTTGTTGTTGAGGGCAAACAGTGAGTTCATGTTTCTTTGCCCTGTTTTTTCCCCTTTACTCAGAAGGTGTTGCTGATCCCGAGCCCGTTCGCTGGATTCATTTCGCATTTCCACCCAGAAAGTCATCATCTTCATCAACAAACCCGCGCGCCCGGATCCCGGAAACATCTCACCAAAGAAAACGACCGCAACAGAGGCCCGCTAAAACCCGAAACCCTCCCCCATTCTGAAAGGGATGGAAGTGCGAAAGGACGAGGGGGGAAGGGGGCAGGGTGGATTTTCCTGCAGAAGAAAAGAAAGCCACCCCGCAGGCCATTTTTGACGTGAAATATATTTTTTGAAGCCTTATTGTCGAATTCAAATCAAATCAAAATGAAGAAAAGGAAACTTTGGTTATAATCGTAAATATGCCCCCGCTTCCACCCTCCCTACCACCCGCCCCGCCCAACCAACCGTTCTGCCCTCGCGCACACCGCCTCGAGTGCCACGAGAAGCGAAACGTCCGCATCGAAGGATACGCTTGGGATCCCGTCCCGGGGTTTTTATCCATCCCGAGACGTGTCAGGATCTGTTCTCATAACTTTCCTCACCTTGTTCCGCTCCCCCGACAGCCTTCATTTCCTTTTTTTCCTCCTTCTCGCCGTATCGCTTATCGGGGCAACCGGCAAGAAGACGCCGTCCAATATTTCCTTTTGCCGAAACTTCCCGAAACGAGCGGCTCACAGCACGGCTACGAATCGCTCAAATCGTTCGCCAGTATAAAAAGGGCCGCAAATGGAGGTGGGAGGAAGGCCGAAGGCGGTCGTTTCTGTACGGTTTTGTCCCGCTGGATGGATGGAAACCAGGGGACCAATAAGTGGATGCTGGTGAACGGTGCCGGTGAATTTCGATGCTTTTTGAATGACAAGCAAAGAAACATGCGAAGCAAAAGCACTTTTCTCTTACCTTTCACATAACGGCATGCGGTGTATAGGGGATGCAGATTTCCCCTGGTGCGGTGCCCATTTCTCAAAACCTGACTGAAAACTGATGAAAAGAAAGCCTTCCATGCCGGGGGGGCCAGTTGGTCTGTCATAAAATTGCTCATTCCGCGGATTAAGCCCGCTGTTTATGAAACAGAGAAAATCCAACGCACAAAAAACACACATTTACCATTTTCCAACATCCATTTCCATGGATGGTGGTGTGCGCTAACCTTGTCCATATCCATCCGCTGAGCAGGAATTTTTCAAAGCTTTTGCTCGCTGGATGGAAGGGAAAACATTGCTGTTGGCAACCCGAAACCGAGCGAAACTGGAAAACTCGTATAGCACCCGCCTACTATGCAGAGGAGAAAATTCACCCCTCTCCCTCCTCCCTCTCTCTCTCTTTTCCACCACCCCCTTCTTTTCACCCTCCCATCAACCCATCACAAACTACCCATCACTCAACTGAGCCACACACACACACAGACAAAGGAAGGGTTCGTTTGCTTCGCCAATATCTAAATAGCAAAATCGTCCTTTTCGCTTCCCCGAGCGAGCAAACCATCACCTCTTGTCTCGCTCTCTCCTCAGTACGATTGCGCTCTTTTGCGAAAACTCTCGAGCATAAACTTTCCGTCATCCTGCTTTTTTTGCCCCCTCTCCCCTCTCCACCTCATTTCCATCCTTCCTTCCACTCCCACTGCGTCACATCACTCACTCACGCGCGCAGAGCGAACGGAGCATCATTTGACGTACCCCTTGCGTGAAGAAAGCAGCATCCAAGCAATCGAAGCAAAGCGCCCTTATACTCTATATACACAGACACACACACACACACACAAATCGAAGCAAAGCGCCCTTATACTCTATATACACAGACACACACACACACACACAAACGGCATGAACGGCGAGAAAACAGCAAAGACGGCCCTGGAATGCTGGCAGCATGGCGACCACTGCCGCCACCACTACCAGCACGAACGAACAGCACGAAGACGACGAAGACGACGTGATGTGATGTGATGTGATCCGGATCCGGCCGCTGCACAGCGCGTTTCATGAAAAACAACCAAACCCGCCCAACCACCACCACCCACCACTCACACTCCCACCTTCCCGGGGAAAACTCTCCCCGAGCATTTGCGAACCAATGTTTTGCACGATGCGCCGCGCCGGCTTTTTCCGTTCGCTCTGTTAGTCCTTGCATCCATCAAGCAAACACTCCCACCGCTCCCTGCCGCATTTTCCTCCAAGGATTTTCCTCCTCACCCCAACCCCACCACGCCTGTTTGCACGGCTTTTCTTTCGCTCTTGCGGGCTGCGGAAAAGAGAAAGCGCCGCCGAGTTGGAGAGTTGAAGATGAAAATGAAACGGAAAAACAAATAACGAGTTCCCGTTGCCGGAGCGTTTTGGGAGAAAATCGAAACACTGGGGAAGGGGAGTGTGGAGGGGGGGGAGCGATGTTTGAAGGAGCGGGAAATTTACCGAAACACAGTAGTAAAGTGTATTTTCCGCTTTCCTCCGGTCCCCCTCTGGAATTCCCGTTCGCAGGCGCCCCTCTCAGTTAAAAACAAGGACGGTACGGACGATCTGAAGGCGCGCTGACAAAAAGCGAACATCATCTCATGTCTTTCCCTTTTCCATCACGCGCAGCACTGTGGGCTGTGGTTGCTTGTACACAGCGATTACCTTTCTCGCTCGCTCCATCCATCTGCAGTTGTTTCTGTTCTTTGCAGGACTGGCGCGGTTGCTGTGGGAAAAAAATGGAGATGGGATTTGCGTTGCCGCGATGTGACACAAGAAATATGATTTTTTGTTGTTTTGTGCTATGTAAGCGAGAGGGCGGGTGAATGCTTTCGTTCCTAAGCGTATGGGCAGTGGGAGCGTGCGGGCTATAATCGGCATCAATACCTCTTCGAAACAATGGTTTTATGTAGTAAACTAAACACAATAATTACGACTATTGCGGAAAAGCAGCAATGAATCCTGAATTAAAGGTACGTTCAAGATCCGGACTATTTTACTTATATTCTTACATTGCATGCTAAACTTCTAGGAAAAATAAACTAAAGAAAATTAGCCGTTTTCAGTCCCAAAAATGGTTTACACCTTCTATGCAAGTTTCTGTCTTTGCATCAAACTCTTGGTGGACATGAACACGTAATTCTGGAATTATTATTTATTTCCATAAACTTGATTTTTAGCAAAACGGTCTGGCCGTTACAACCGAACAAAAAAAACTCGATTTTTATAAAAAATTTACGAACGAATCTCTTGAATGTAGAAAATTAATAACGGTTTGAAAACTGAAGAGCATTTCCATTTCTTTTCTAAGACTTTCAACTACATCCTGTCAAAACCTTCGACAATAAACATATTGGTAACATACGACGTCTAACTATTTATCAGGCTTTTCAATGCTATGATTTATTATAATTTAAAACCTTTTTATAAGGCTTTGAAATATGAATCAAGAGCTGTAGATCATTAAAGATATGAATGATATTATATTTGGAGTGATAATTTGTTGTTTGATGTCATCAACATCTACTCATAGTACTATATGGTATCATACAAAAAAGTTTTGGTACTTTTTGAACATCACAAAATAATCTCGAAGGGAATGGGAACTACATGGTTTTATGATTAATTTAAATACGTTTTAACATACATCAAATGAGAATTATAAATGACGTTGAAATGTAGTTTCATGTTTCTTAAGAATATGACTAATAAAAGGAACATTATACGTCATCAATGTAGAGCAAAAACTTTTTATTTCTTTAAGAGTACACGACGATTGTCATTGAAACGTTTGCTGATAGTTTTCATTAAACCTGGGTTTTGAAGCAAACGTTAAGGGGTTTCATTCAATGTATAGAGTAGAGCAAAACCATCAATTAATGATATTAAGCCAAAAATCCTTGCTTCCGTTTACTAAACACCAGGATGATTCCTCCTAAATCCTGCTAAATTAGCTCCTTTTATCAAACATTCTCAATAAGGACTTCTATTTTGTTTTGTGTGTAGAACAATCCAGCCTACAAAAGAGTATGGAAAATTGATAAAATAAATTTAAAATTTCTAGAAGGACGAAAAACGCGTCACCAACTCATCTTACAGCGTCACACCATGTGGCAAACCATCGTTGCGCACTATCTCCTCACAAGAAATCCTTTCCCACACTACCCCCTTTCACCCTCCTAACGCTCACCGCAAAAGAAAAACGTCCCGACAATGGAAAACAGCAGCGAAAAAAAAGGCACCAGCAAGATGAATTAATACAACAACCCTGGTGTCCCTGGTGTAACACATTACGATGGCGCATGTTTTGCGCCCGCGTCCTTTTCTGCCACGCGTATAGCGCCACCCCGTTCCCTTTGACCCTTCTTCTTCTTCCAGAGGAGGAGGATGGCGCATACCAAACCACCTCACCGGCAACAAAATGTCGTTCGTTCGCTCGTCACTCCGGGGTTCGTGAACCGTTTTTGTCACACTCAGACAGAAGGGAGAAAACCCCGATTTACCCATTAATCTTAATGCGTTTGTGATGCGCAGTTGTACGGTCGGAATGGGGGAAAACGAACGCATCATTCAGGCTTATGGCCATTCCATTTTGACGCAGATTGCAATTATCATATCGTGCCGCACCGAACTCGCCCTTCCCCCGGTTGCATAAATGTCCCCTTTCAATCACAAAGCGATTCGATCACAGGCACCATCACTGGCGAAACCTGTCCCCCAAATGCATTGATTTACGTTCGATAGATCAAGATCAAGTGCTCGGAAGCAAGCAGCAGGCCGTTTAGGGCGTCATTTGTTGGGTGAAATTTAAACACCCATTTCCCGGCCCGTTTCTTATCTTGCACGCCATTCTCACCCCAGCGCGCGCGTCCGCGTGCCCACGGCTGACCAATTCAAGCACCGAACGCATCAATCTTTGTAGCGTAAATTATTAGCGTTTGAAAAATTCAGCCCATAACATCGGGAAACCCAACACCCCAAACGCCCGAAAGCGGGAGCGGCAATTGTCCATCCGCCTTCCTCAGCAGGAAAAGCGCGTGGAAAAGCGGCCGAATCGGAGCTGTCCATTGCCTTGAAATTTTACACGAGAGCCTCGCTTCCTCTCCGGCCGAATCCATTCTGGAAGGAATGGAACCGGTTTGAAGCCTTCTTCATCCCCGTTTCTCACCCACGCGTCCTACAGTAATTACCGGCTAATGGTCCGAGAGTTGGTGTTAAATCAAATAAATTACATTTAATGATCATGCCGCTGCCAGCAGAACTAATTTTCGCAACCCTCTCGTCTACAGGCATGTGTTCTGTCTCTCTCTCTCTCTCTCTCTCTTTCTCTCTCTCTCTTTCTCTCTCTCTCTTTCTCTTGTCCCTTTCTCCCTTCTATGCTTCCAACCACCTTTCGGAAAAACCGATTGTCGCTGACACATCTCCGCCAGAGCGAAGGCCGTTTTCGTCCGGTTTCGGATCGTCTGTAGACGTTTTTCGGAAAATGATGGGTCTTGTGATCCCTTGCGCCCCACCATCTCACCATCTCCCCCCTCCAGACCCCTCTCCAAGGCGAACAGAAATACATATTTTATCCGGGCCCCGAAGGAAACCCGGGGGCCCCGGGGCTCCCGTGACGGGAAGCTGTTGCGGGAAAAAGTTTCCATTCGGCGTCAAAATCGGCGCTCGCCCAACGTGCGACTCGCTTTGGCGCGACTGGCGGTCGTAAATTTTGAGCCACCAGTCTTATCTTTTAATCAAATAAGAGCGGAGTTTTCCTCGCGGTGCCAGCGTGGTTTGCCGTTTCCGCCAAGGGTTTGACGTTGTTTTACCCAGTCAGCTGGCGGTGTCAGATGTATCGAAATGAATATTGAAGTTGATGCTGAAATGCTGGTAAGATTAATGCGACGTGCGAAAGGATTGGGATGGGTTACAGGGGGGAATCTTTATGCGCAAGGAGGGTAAGGAGGGAAGGTTCCTCAGTTTGCCCTATCAACTTTTAGCTTGCAGGTTGCTTAAAAGCAAGGAATCACAGGGTGTAATTCGTTAGCTTAATCTTTCCTTACACTAGCTCCCCCTAGCGATGGCTGACGGAACAAATCGAATGTTTTCAAAGTTTTTTGTAAAAACTGAGCGAAAATAGGGTTACATTCGAAAAAGTAAGCTCGGTAAGCATTGTAAAATTATGACAATTAAGCTGGATTATACGATTGGCTAGTAAATTGTTTTTTCACTGCTTCCACTAACTATCTACAGGCGGCGCTAGTGAAAAGCAAGACAACACTAACCAAGCAGCAACAGCAAAATATAATAATAGTAAACTTTGTGATTGTTTCGGGACTGTTTATGTTTTAATTGTATCCTAATCAATTGTTTGTGATAAACTAAGAAATGGAACTGTACTTCAAGAAACTATGAAACAGTTCAAAAAGAAAAGGAAAGCGCAACACAAAAAGCACAGTCTACAATACATTTTAAAATTTTACCTTTTTTAAAGGCTTTTAAGAATAATTTATTGACCGCCATAGAAGTGGATAGCCTTTTAAGAATCTAGAAAGGTACACTTCTCAACTTTGCTTGTCAAACAGCGTAATCAGAAGTGTAATCTTGAATCTACACAGGCGCCATCTAGAATTTAAAAAATCTCGTTTTTACCTCAGCATGCTTCCACTAGCGATCAGTAGATGGCGCGAGGGCAAACAAATAATTCACTTCAAATTGCGCACTTTTTGGCTAGACTTTTTGTAATTTATGCATGATTTAATTAGTAATTTACATAATGTATTGTTTATATATGATGATACAAAACAAACTAAAGTTTAATTTCCAAAATTTTAATGATAGCTTTCTTTAAAAATTGAAGCGAAAACAAAACATACGCCTGCTTGCTTTGACATACGCCTACTTGATTTGGTGCTACTTACAGGCTGCTTTACTGCACAGCGAATGAACTTTGCTGCTGCTTAGCTGCTAGAATCTATCAATTCATTAGGCTATTTTGGTTATGTCTTGTGTGGCTTCGGGCTTAAGATGTGAAGATATGAAGAATGCAAATCATCTTTTCCCTGCAAGTTAAACATAACGAATAAATCGCTAAAACAATTCCTCAACAAAACGAACGCTCCCATTTTTAAGGCCTTTCTTATCTGTTTTATCATACAAATGTGCACACAAAAACCACACTTCTGCTCCTTCATACGGGTTGCAGAAAATATGAAACCCCGGTCCCGGTGTAAATTGGAGTGAAAATCTCTCCCCGGGTGCCATCGGGTACCATCGCACCAAGACGATAAGCTTTGCAAGGAAGGGCGAAGGACGCATGGTTGGAAATTTAAGACCCTCATGTTATTATTCAACAATTATGATCCACCGCTCTCCCTTCCCTACCAGTACGGGCCCCACAAACAGCCCATTACCACCTTCTCCTGTGCCTTCAACTCCTGTTCCAAATCATTACAGAGAGAGAGAGAGAGCGAGCCAGCGAGCAAGAAAGTATGGTGAAAATCTACCTACCCGAGTCCGAGCATCAACGAAGACGTCCCCGTGTGAACAAGCGCTCAGTCTTCGACCCTCGTCAATCTCGTGCCCGTCCCGTCCCACAAACCCACCCACATTTCCACCCATCCTTGTGCCGTCACATCACCCGGCGACCGAAATCATCGAAGCAGCAGCAGCAGCAGCAGCGACGGCGGCAGCAACAGCAGCCGAGTTTTCCCTTCGCATTAGACATCATTTCCATCTCAGTCCCTCCGGGTTTATGCTTTTTTCCGTCTAATTTATATTCGAAATTTATGTCCGCTTACAATATCACCAGCGCTCGGGTATCCTCCACCACCACCACCACCGCTCCGAAAGGGACGATGAAACAGGACGACGAGGACGAGAGACGAGCACGAGGACTAATACAAGCTGCCGTTTCGTTTTTCCCTACTCATAACTTCTGCCCTGCCCGCTCCCCCCC
>KB671726.1:127418-147312 GCA_000349105.1 Anopheles epiroticus
AGTGATTACTTTCTTCTTGCTTAATTTTAATTCTGAGCAAAAGTAAAAAAATTAATATTTTTGTTTGTGTTGGTCATGTATAACCCTGCCATGTTAATAGCGTGTAATTATGACCCTTTTCATCCTTTATTTTCCAACGCAAATAAAAATATGCTAGATGTTTTGGGTTTAAACAAAAGCTGTACAATAGGGACATTTTCTTCTTTCAATTATAAAAAAATAAGCATATAATGTTACAATAAATGTTAGTTTGGCCCATAGTAGATATGTCAAATTAAATTTTTTGCTTGTGCAGTCTCTTACATGCACAAGAAAAGGACATGCTTTTGTTAGATTCAACCTGAAAACACATTGGCCTCTACAGTCGTCTTTTAACAACTCACCGTATATTCTTCTTCTTCGCCGATAGCACGAACAATCAAGCCCTTTCAAGAACACCGAACGGTGCAAGCGATGTCAGCTGAAAACACTAAAAACACGTGGCCACCATTTGACGTAATCGCGGACTGGTGCTTGTGCTTGTGTACGCTAGAAAAGTGAAACAGGTTACCAAAATCATCGCGACGGCGCCAATGGGTATTGATTAAGAAAGTGGTTCGCTTTTTGTGTTAACTGCGAGACGTTTCATTGGAAGTAACCGAACGAGATGAGGCACGAACGCTTTGCTATGAAACTTCTATTGAAGAACTTTGTGCTTTTTTTTGCTCAAAGAATCTAGAAAGTGGTGAGGAAAAAGTTCAATGAATGAATGGTTCAGGTATATATTTTCCTTTTAATATTACCCATGTTGATAAGCCTGTTAATTCATTTAATAAGTAAGCTTTCAAAACATCTGTGTGAGGAAAGTTTTCTGCTGTGCAAAAGCTTTGCCCACAAAATCCCTTTTCTGTCTGGTGGCAATCTACGTGACAAATTTTTTATTGCAAAACGTGGAGCCGTTGGTTTTCTTGAAAATGTAAATGAACAAAGTTCGACAGGAAGAAGTGGAGTTAGTGTGCAGGGATTGGCCTTTTTATGTCACAATACTTTTCGGGACGAATGCCTTTTTGTGCGAGTCACTGTTAGTATTAAGTGGTTTTGTTTGCTCAAGAAAAGTACATCTGTAGAGATGTGTCCACTGAGTGAGAGTGAACGAGTGAAATGAATCGCTTCTTGCATGAGTTAATGGATTAAACTCAGCATGAAGGGATTGCATGACTCTTTTTGGGATTCAAAAGACTCAATCTTTATGAATTCGCATCACTCACTCATCTTGTTGCGATGTGAGCTTTGAGCGAAACACGAGCTTTTTGAACAATTGAGTGAAATCCTAACAAAAATGAGTCACTAGTCGGCATAGTGAGTGATTAGAATCCAAACAGTTGGTGTCGGGAGCACGGAGTCGGGTGCAAATTTATCGGAATCGATTCCGACCCGTTGGTGCAGTAAGCTCAGGTCGACCCGCATGGTCAGTAGGTGCGTTGAAAGCATAAGCGATTCCGACCCGTTGGTGCAGCGAATTCGGGTCGGGTCGGGTTCGGATTCAGGTCAACACGTTGGTGCGGGGAGTCTGAGTCGAACCGTATGTAGGTGCGTGTAGTAGGTTCGTGAAAGCATAAGCGATTCCGACCCGTTGATGCGACGAATTCTGGTCGACCCGAAGTGTGTTCCGGTTGGGCCGACCCGACCCGAATTCGCTGCACCTACAGGTCGGAATCGCTTATGCGTTCGCGCACCAACTGACTATACAGGTCGACCCGAATTCGCTGCACCAACGGGTCGAAGTCGCTTATGCTTTCGCGCACCTACTGAACCTACTTGCAGCTTACGGATCGAACCGAACGACTCCAGTTCGCTTACGGATGGCTCCGACCCAGTAGGTGCGATTCGACCCGCACATCACTAGTAGGTATGGTGCGTGAGGTTTTATTAATTTTAAAAGAGTGTGTTGATTCAAATTTCTATAAGAACTCACGCAGTCTGATTCTAATCATCGAAAAGGTTATTCCCATCTCTAAGGTATAACCTAGTAATTTTTTTTTACTGAAATAGTAACGGTCAGGTCGAGCTACTACTTTATTATAGTTAACATAAATGAATGACAATTTATCGTAGTTTTTATAAGACAATTTTATGTTAAGTTTAATACAGATTTACATATAAATATGGGGTTTTAATATGTAAACATCATGGTTTATTTTTATCCTGCACTTTTTGTTTGTAGATATGCGTCTTTCTCTTCAAAGCGTATCTCAGTTTTATCTCCCAAATGTGCAACTATATTTAAACCATTTTGATACGATGGATACTCTCACAGCTCCTACCAGCCGAGAACGCATTTACGCTACGCTCCTTTCCACAAACACACAATCCTCCCATGTTTATAATGAATTTTTCCCAATTTGCCTATGGTTTTGGTTGCATTTTTCTCACCTCTTCGCGTTTAAAGAGAAAATGCACCAACCATCGTTTGGTGGACGGTTTGTGGCGATTTTTATGTGCTATTCCTTCATTTTCAAGGTTGCACCAGCACCACCGCCCATATACACACGCAGAAGCACAAACACATGGAAAGCGACGGAAAAACACACACGCACGGAATTTATGGCGCGCGCACTACACCTATGGTGCCCGTTTTCCCAACATTAACTTTTTCCCTGCCATCTCACCGACTTGGGAAACTGTTGGCCGGCTTGAGTAGTGCTAGTGAAAGAGAGAGAGAGAGAGAGATAGCAAGAGCGCTAAAATGTCGAACACTATTTTGCGGAATGTGTTACACGCAGTTTGAAGCGCGGTATTGGGTAAAGGGAAAGTTTTGCAAAAGTAATAAATTTTAAATCACATCACTACTTCGTCCATGACTAGTGCGCAGTGGACGTGTGGATGGATTATGCATACTGCGCTGCTGCTTCGTGCCATTCGTCCAGTGGTTTGCTCCCATGCTTTAGATGGGTGTGAACAAGCCATTTGTCCGATGCAGCGTGTTACGACAATTGCAAACCTATGGCCCACCGTGCAGCACCACAGCACCCCGATACATCATCTATCTACGCCATTGCATTATTGGTCAGCTGTTGTTGTCTGCCTGTCCTCCTCTCTCCGGTGAGCCGCAGCGGTAATGAAATTGCAAAGGTCAACAAACGGCGCCGAAATTCGGTGCAATGTTTTTATAATCCGATGTTTGGCCTCGAAGTAACTACTCACATAGTGTGCTCCTGCTGCTGGCTTCATGCCAATAGAGTGAAGTTACGGGCGCACTGGCGTGCCGTTAGCGATTGGGACAGATTTATTTTTTTTCCTCTCTTCTGCTTGAAATGTGATAAAAATGATGTTTTCTTTTTTCCTCTTTTTTGTGCACAGTACGGTGGGGTAAGAATGTGTGTACACATGATTACTTGGGATATACTGTGTGTTTGTTTTTTTTTTCTTTTTTATCTGACATTACTGATGTGAGTGCAATAAAAGTTGGTACAACTTTCGTGGCAACAACGCTACTCGACGCTAGATTTGTTAGAGATGGCAGTAACTGATTTAGGGGCAAGTGTGCCATCTTAAGCAATTCATTCCAATCTATATAAAAGAAAAACATTTCTGGACACAACGTAAAATCTTAGCCGGTTTAGCATTAGCCTATGTTTTGGATAAAAATCTGTTAAAGTTTTGCAGTCAAAACTAATTTGTATTTAAATTAGGTTGCAAACAGGCTATGGACTCTGTTTCATTGATAGTAGTTGCTGATTAATAATTTTTGCTTTTATTCAAAGCCCAGACCAGTAGCTCTGTGACCTCAACTGAAATTATTTTGTTTAAGAATAGGGATATCATTAGGTTTGTTACAATTTCACATATCATCTTCCACGTTTACAGACTCACAATGAGGTTTTAAAGGTTTGTAAACAAAAAGTAACGCATTCTTTCTTAATTTTTTTAATCCATTTAATCACTTTAGTTTAGCAATACGGCCTGGCCTGGCAGTCACTACCGAAATGAAAAAAATTCACTTTAATTTCGTGCCTTTTCAAACGTAAAATGGTCTCGCCAAATATCTTTATAGTTCAAACTATACTACCACAATTAAGGAGGATGGATGTTGCGTCCGGAATGAAGAAAAAAATATCAGACACATTATTTTTATTTTTTTGTGAAACTGGAAAATGTAGATTTAAGTTTTATTAAATTAATTTGTAATGTAGTACTGATATTTGTTTAAATCAAAACGAAAAATTTGCATTATTTCGATTAATTATTTTCTCATTGCAAAAATACAGCTGTTAATCGGAACACTTTTGCCCCGTCCTACACTAACATCAGTTATTACTTCCAAATGATGTATGAGATGGTGAGAAGGGAATAGTTTGTTTAATACGCTATCGGTATAATTTGCAAAATCAAAATTTACAAATGAGGAAAACAACAAATGTTTTATTTGTAATTCCCAAAATGAGTCAATTATGAATGAATATGTGCAAGCAACCCCTGTTCTTTTAAACAACAAATCAAAAATATGGTTCATCAAAAATCGACTAAAAATTATTGAAAGTCAACCGACCATTGGAATTATTGAAGTCAATCGACCATTGGGTTTGTTTAGGTCTTATTTAAATTAAGAAATAACCATTTAAATTAATTACGGCATACACATCTCTAGCCTTATTTATATTTCACTCACTGTATACCCTTCAGTATCTCATCAGCACTTTCCCGTTCTAAAAACTACTTCTGTATAATTGTATTCAAAAGAGGACCATAAAACAGATTACTTCGCAATCTTCTCCTGCTCCTTTGCTGTGCTCAGTGGTCAAGAGAAGCGCGCAGGTTAAGGTAACAATCTAATAACGAGGAGGAACGCTCATAAAAAGGCTGAAACAAGATTGTGGGGCCATGTGTGTTTTGATGGACCCGTTTGAACGGCAACCGAGTTGGCAAACAAACATGAGAAACACAACTCACCTGGAAAAGTGCGTTGATTCGGCGACATTAATGGTTTTCCATGGTGTACACAGACGAACACAGTGTTTGCAACGCTTTAGAGTAGACTCTGTTGGGGCAGATGTAACGGATGCCGTTGGCCTTTCTTTTTGAGGTAAGGGGGGTGGTGTGTCTTGAGACGGACAGGCCGAACGAGCATAGAGTAACTTTATTTGTTTTGCAATCTTTCTTCAGTTTTTTTTCTAACAACTTGGGTTGATTAAATCAATTTCTGGAAAAGTGTAGAGGAAAGCTTACAGGGCTTTCAATTTCACTATTTAATCGCAAGTAATTGTGTTTATTTTAACGTTAAAGGATATTGCTATACCTGCTGCTTTCCTTCGCGGTAAAACTGAGTTGATTTAAAGTCAATTGTTCACATTTTTCTATTGGAGTACGTGTTTGTGAAAACATTCAATTTAAAGGTATTACAGGTTAAAATATTCTCAGAAAAATCTGTAATGAGTAACGTAAGATAATCAAGTCATTCATAATAATTCACGCTCAAGTATAGGTGGCCCACACCATGCATATAGAACTTTTTCACAGCCAGCAGCAAACGCTCACGAAATGCAAATTTTCCTTATTAAATTATGCACAAGCTGCCGCAGATAATTGACGTTCATTTTCACCAGCCATACAATATCGTTCCAGCCCAAGCTTTTGTCTAAGCTCATGTCCGGACTGAACCGGTCCATCGTATGCCGTCGACGTCGTCGTGGTCGTTGTGAAGTCACTTCCAAAACGTTACGAAATAATTAACAAGGACAGGCAAACTTTACGTAACCTTACTACCTTTGCCATGTGCATAATCTCTGGCCATGTTTTTGCCCGGCGGCCCTGTGCCTATGCCCTCTTCTCCCTCCGGCAAAATCCACGACATGCAACAATTTGCCGCTAATCGCTCTTGCCAGCATATGTGCTGGCCCGGGGTGGTAAATTGAAACGTAAACAAAAACCTGCTAAAAACACAGCCACTCTCGAGTAGACGACGACGAATGGTGGGAAGGGCTATAGATAGATTTGCTGTGGCAAGTGCATCGCCCCCTTGCTGTTGTAGGGTTTCGCTTGCCGCCAAAACCTTGGCGTGCAGAAAGATTGTATTAATACATCGCTTGGGAAAACCCAGGAATTGAGGGGTTTGGTATTTTTTTTGCAGAATAAAAACAATCCGAAACAGCACTGCGACCGTTATTAAATGGAAGCAATGTGGCGTATTGTGGTGCTGCCAGCGTAGAACAAATATCCCACAAAAATATTCGATTCCTTCCGTAGCAAGGACTAATGATAAAGCCAAACAACTACCACAACTGATATTCGATGGGTAGAAAAAGGTCCATGTAAACAAAACCTTGTGTGTATTTGAAAATGTGACCCACATAATATACGCTATAGCTGTTCGACCATCTCTTTGATCCAACCGCCCATGTCACGAACGTTGTTTGTTTAGCAAATTGGTTGGTTGGTTGGTTGGTTAGTTGGTTGGTTGGTTGGTTGCCGAAGCCATTGATATGTCGATTGTCGAATGGTTTGACCTCCCTGCTCTCTCAGAATACCATTAAAAATGTAAAAATTGGACCTGGTGTGCAGTGTTGGCAAAATTTAATTTTTGGCCGTAAAAGGTTCCGGCACAAATTGAAATCTACTGAAAACAGTAAGGCGAAGAATGGACCGAGTATCAATTTAGTTTAAAATTCCATTTGGATGGTAAGGTATTACCGAAGATTATATGTAAAAGCCAATGAAATTATTTTTATGCCAAAAGACGATCTGTTTCCATTTTTCAAAATTAGTTCATTATTTGAAACCGGAACAAAATTCATTCGATCGAAAAGGTTTAAACAACTTTATTGAAATTTAACATATTCGTAAGGCACCTGTTTTCACTTTCTTTTCTATTTAATTAATAAAATATCATGACTCCATTGCTAAATTTAAAAGAAAGAGGGCATGGTGCCTTACTAGCATGCGTAATCTTGTGTTTTCTTAGCGCCATCTGTTGACGGCTAGCGGATGCTGCCAGGAAGAATACTGGCTCGCACTATTCAATTAGTATTTGAAGTATGAAGTAAGTTTGCAGTATTTGTCTTTCTTCACTACTTTATTCGTACGAAAAATATTACATGTTTCATCGATCAAACATCTTATACCTTCTACTGTAGGTCAACTGTTGGGAAATATTCAGCTTTTTTTTAGAGCTGGATCAATTTGGTAAACTATACGAATTTCGGCTATTTGCCGCCAGATTTGAATCCTTTGATGCTTTCAAATTCTCTTTACTTGATCGGTTATTCAGATTACTTAAGCATACTCTATCAAAGGACAAACAGGGGAAAAAATGGAAAGACTTAAAACAGAGAAAAGTATAACTTACTTTCTATTTATAATTCTAGTAAGTCCAAGTGTTCAACCAGTCCTATTGAGCAATATCAAAATGGCTATTTAATGTTTATATTGCCATTATGCATGATTAACGGATACAGGATTCTATTCAGCAACCGGAATCGTTTAAGGAATCGACGCTAAAATCTTTTTCAAAATCAACTCTAGAATAGACTCCGGAATCGGCTTCAAAACAAATTTGTTTTTATTCAGCAGGATACGGACAGGTAAATTAGAATCGATTATAGAATCTATTTCACAATCGTCATCAGTTTCCGGAATCGGTTCCTGATTCTGCCATTTGGGTCTGATTCATTTCCGGAATTCAATTTCGTAATCAATTAAAAAACTCTATACCGAAATCAGAATATGAATCATAATAGCAAAATAATCCGAACACAACCATTTAGTCCCGATTCCGAAAACCCACCACTGCTGATGCGAATTAAAGCACTTGATTTGTACGTTGAAAAGAAGAATCCCCAACATCCATCAGAGCCCTTGTCACAGGGCCGACCCAGAGCAGAACCGATGCTTCTGACTAGAACCGTGACTTGATCTTGACAAATAATGATAGATAATTCTGCAAATTTTGCGCAATACAATGCAATGCAACGTGAATGGCGAATTGGCGCATAAAGGAACAAGTGTGCTGTCCTTCGCTCAATCACTCCGTCCTTGAATTGCGTCTTATTTAAAGCACGTTTGAAACCGGCTCGCTTATTAACGGCTTTTATACCTTTGAATAATGAAACATTTTAATCACACTATCGAGAACCGTTGCAGCTGGTTAAATGTATATGATTTTCTTGTTTTTTTTTTGTTACGATGTGACCGTTTCATGAATTTTCACTCTGTAAGAGGATAAGCAAAATGTGGTCGTAGCTTAACAACAGGTGCGGCCGCCCTTTTTTTCCTCCCTTCCTTTAAATGATTGATGGTTTTGGGGTGTACAGGAAATCGATGCCCGTTTTCAGAGTACGGTTGCAAACAACGCCGTGCGTCGCGAGTTTCTTCCGTTCGATTGCTTTCCAAACAAAAGGCTACCGGGGGCGGGGGGGACGCGTACCCCGATCGATACCATCGCGTACTGGGTGACACTCAAAGTCCACAGTCCATTAGTGGGCTGTGCGTCCGGAGGGAAAAATAAAGGATAACTATAAGTAGGAAGCCATCGTTAGGATTGTCGCGGGTCTCCCCGGGGTCTCCCTTGGTGGTTGGGTGGACAGGCTTTACGGGGTCAATTCTGCTGATTGGATAATCAACGTTCAAAGTCGGTGATTAGTGCCGTTGGACCTACTGCTACTGCTGCTCCTGCTAGGGTATCGATTGTGTGCAGCAAAATACATTGAATGTGCACGGCCATAAGGAATAGCAAAGGAAGTACTTCCTTATCGAGGTACCTCTCCCTACAAACAGCACGGCATTTGGTGCTGTTTGTTTGCATTTTCGAGCACGCAACAACCGGCCCCATTTCCCCGCCCAAGCGAACCCGGCAAACGTGTCGATGCTCTGGACTCTCGAAATAGAAATGCGGATGGAGCTTGTGAGGGGAAGATCTTTTGCGAGGTGCCGCTGGCTAAACGGTTTCAGGGGGTACAGTAGTCCTTTTGATGGTGCATTTTCGATGCCGCCGGGTAACAACAGCTGGTGCCCCTCCGGCTGGTGAGAATGTTGTTGCTACGTACCTCGCACCTACCTGCGCACCTGCTAATCTTGAAAATAAAAAAGGAAAGGAAAAGCCAAAGTTCAGTGTGACGACAACACGCGTCGCAATTCCATGTTCTCGTTGCCCTTTGCGCTCCGCTGGCGAACGTTTGAAATCTCTGGTGAAGGTTTCAGGTTCAGTCATACATTGCCTCAGACACACCGGGTCGATGAGAAGATTTCATCAGGCGACACACCTGTGCACGCGTGAGATCGACACGTGGCGACCGGCCGGTACGGCACGGTGTCGGCCTATGATTATGTTAGGGAGGGTAAATTATACACCGCACATCGATCATTGAAAGTACTTAAATTATGGATGTATCGACACCGCACGTTCGGCCTGTATATGATTTGCTGGCCTTATTTGCCAGAGGAAGTGTGTATCGATAGTAGATATTTAACTGTTTTGTTAGTTTGATCGGCTTATTTTCAACGTGTTCGCAAAGAGGGTGTTCTAGCTTGGCGTACAATGCAAATAGCTATAAATTATAAAATTTTGTTAGTTTTGATTAAATTACTTAAATAGGGGTTTAGCATTTACAGCGAATCCAGAAGAAAAATGTCTCATAAGAAGTTTTGCGTTTCAGGTATTAAGTTATTATTAATATTAGTTAAGGTATTGTGCATCGAACTCGAAATTGATCATTGAGCTTTGATCAACAACGATAGTTGTAATTTAGGATCAGTTATCTGCGCAGCGCTTGTTTTGACTTTTGTTCTAAAGAATATTTTCTAGTATCTGAAGAAATAATGCTTTATTTGATTCAAACTACCTGCAGAAAAAACCTCTCTTACACGAACTTTACACTTCTATTGTAACATGTCGCAACAAGTTTTGTGTTTTATGTTTTTGTATAAATGTTTTTTTTTTTATTTTCTGTAGTTCAAGTTTAATAAAAAAAAATTTAACAAACTTAAACTGAATGTACCCGCATAATTTTGTAACAATCTCTTGTGCGAATTCACTTTTTAACTCTTCGACATGAAGTATAAACGGTTGAGTGTACATTAGGGAGTTGCTATATATTATGTACGAGTCTCTCACATCCACATTTCACTGTATTTTATGTTCTAAAAGAATTCTTCAATACTACTCAATGTTGTAAGCGCAAATTATTAACGTTAATAGTTCTGAAAGCCTTCAACTTTTTGTGTATGATATGTTTTAGGCAGAATTTTTTTTGATAACTGAAATGTAGTAAAGACACCAATTGTAGATATTCGTTACAGTCATGCGTTTCTACGTTATTACCCTTCACGTTCAACACGTTATCGCCTCCATTCGCATCGTATTCTGTGCATGCAGTTTCTCAAAGTGTTTTCTTTCCACCTCTAGAAACTGCTTATCGATATGAATCTAAAGGTAGAACATGACTCATCTATACATCTTGTTAATTTATCTATATTTGCAGAGGCAAGTTATTTGCCTCTCACGCAGGTCGTGCTAAATTTGTTTGCTTTACTAATCCAGTCGCACGAAAGTTGTTGTTTGGCAGAATCTTACTCATGTGCTGGCGTAAATATTCGGACTATTTTCGACATCGTTTCAACTGCATGAATATTAGTATTTTTCTTTCAATGAATTTTGGTTTAAATTACAGAGATTCGTGGAAAATGTTGCATATAAAATTATATAATTGTAGTCAATTGATTAGCTTAAAACATTCTAGTTTTATCAAGAAAATTATGTTGATATGGAAGACGAATGTTCATGAATAATTTTCCATGTGATTTTCCAAGAATAAATCATATATCATGCTTTTATCATGTTCAATATTATCAAAATTTTGCTGACGTTGCTGAAAGGAAAATTAATCAACAAACCCCCGAGTAATTACGGCTTTAAGCTTTAATAATATTTAATTTTCGTGAAATGGTATCTTACCTAGGGGTGGGTACATTTTTAAATTGTTCCTTGAACATTATGGCAATCATGAAAGATTCAGATCAATGAATTCAACATCCAACCGCAATGGATCTCGAGATGCAAATTTATTAATATTGGATACGTGATTGGAATGCAATTTGCACGAATTTGTTCTAAACTCTCAAACGATCCCTAAAGTACAACACTCATTTGTTTCGGCTCCATTTGCTGTACCCACCTGGAATAATAAAACAGAGCATTTTATTGTACTTCAATGTTTGATTTCAACCAACAAACTATTGATTGCTTTGCTCAGGTTACTCTCATCTGAGGCTTTGTTTCATCAGCCTAGCATTTATTGTCCTTGATAAATCTCTACTTGAGTAGTTCCTGCTTTAAGACAGGCCTTTTTTTGTCGCTGTCGTCTTTGTGAGACAAACAAATAAGTACAATTTTCGGTGAGTTCAATTAAAGATAGAAAAAGTATGTAAGGAATAGAGTATTGATAGTCAGACATAAATATCCATAAAGCGACTTGTTTTGGCTTCTCATTTACGACCAAACTTACGCTCACTTTCTGCGCTAACATGGTGACATTCTCTTTAACGATTCTGTTTGCGCTTTTATAATTCAAGTAACTTCTAGCAAAGCGCTAATTAGTGCTTTGAGTGAGCAAATCGCCAAAGAATGAGCAAAAGAGTAATAAAAAATCTGCTGGTAGAATCGTGTCCATGGCTCTTTACTTAAGTGATGGAAATTTCGTTCCGAACCTGCTAGGTTCGTTTCGTTCCGTCAAAGCAACGATCGAAGTTAGGTTCAAAAACAATAACTTAAATAAGTGTTTGCACCTACATGTTGCTCTTCAAAGTGAAGATTTAAACGTGAACTCTACATTCTTTTCTTCCAAGCTGATGCTAAACCATACCAAACACGAAGGCTTGCTCAAAGTAGCGCACAGCAAGTTTTAACAATTGTTGTAGTCTTGAAAATATATTCCCTTTTTAAAGCTCATATTTCTGGCAATTTAGGTCATTGATAATGTCAATGATATGAAATGAGAAATTTATTTCTAAAGTATCGGGATTCAAAACTAAAGCTCAGATTGTTTGTGTAAACCTTAACCTGTACACAAATGAAGCCTAGTAATTAAAGTATGTTAAAATTAAAGTTAAGATTTTTTTAAGAGGGTTAAAATTAAAGTTAATATTAAAATCATTAAATCGTTAGTTAAGATTTATTCTGCTTTTCCGTTAAAGTGGCTTCAATGAACCTGCTCGGTTCGTTCTGTTTGTTCCAGTAAAGGAACTGGTTCCGTTCCAAACAAAATTGAATCTTACCCGTCACTATTTTAGTTTTATGGTTCCATCCCTTCCAAGGCACACACCTCGAATTTCTCCAGAACTTATCCATAAGCGCTCAAGTGATTGCCATTCCTATTAAAGACATGAACTCTGACTACTTCAAATTGCATAAAAAATAACATCACACAATATCACCTGTTACCCTAATCCCTTTCCCCGAACGTACAGCGTGCAACAACCGAGTCAACATAAATTTAAACTGTATGATCAACGTGTGCTTCAATCAGATTGAAAATGGCACACTCAACAAGTGAACGTGAAGGGGGTCGGGCTGTTCATCAACCCCCAACAAGCCCTCTCTCCATCAACCCTCTTTGTTCGGTTTCGCTTTCAATGCACGGCAATCCGTACGTTCCGGCGCTGGGGGTACATCAGGTTGTGTCAATCGGTTAATGCAACATATTGATCAAACCAACCAAAAGGGGGCGTAAACGTGGCTTGCAAAACGTGCTGCCTGATCGCGCATCGCGAAAGACACATGATGCCTCTGTCTCTGCTGTGTTAGCTGTGTGGTGCGCTCAAGACCCATCTATCAGCGACAACCCGGGATGTGTGGAGCGCACTGGAGAAGATAGTGTGTTGCCCGGTCGCTGTGTATGGCGCATGATTCTACCACGTGCCCGCCAGCCTGCTGTCGTTGGCAGTGAAAAGTATCATTTTTCCACGCCTACGCCCTGCCGGTTTATCACAGAGCTGCACACGGATGGTCTCTTCCCGGAACGGAATTAAAACGGAACTGATTCAAGGCAGTGCCACACCATGGTTTGCGGTTTCATCGTGTCTCGTTTGTCCTGAGTTTCTGTGGGCGAACATGGGACAATATGGGCATGTGGGGCAATATGGGTACCCTTCCTGCTAAATCGCTTAATATATGTGCATCATTCTACCAATGAGGAGAAATAAGAATTGTTTTTCTACCTTGAAAATAAGCATTTGATAGTATATCAAATAGTGTTATGAGTTAAGAAGGTCCAGCTTATGGCATACGACATTTGTCTTTAGTTTCTACGAAAAAGTAAATAAATTTGAATCATTTATTTCATGAAATAATCATAAACAATTTTTGGTTAGGATAAAATGCATGGGCCAAAATGGGAAGGATGTTTTGAAACCAAATAATGATGAGACTTTCGTGCTATATTTACGCCTAAGATTGCAACACCAAATCATATCTGTTCATCATTTAATTCAGCATTGCTGCTAATTGTGTAGCTTTACAAGTATGTTAGTATGAAAAATCAATAAACTCCATTTCTAAAAATGTACCAAGTTGTTTCATTTAACAGGGCATATATTTCACACTGGAACCCATAAAACTATGCACATTACCTAAACACACATTTTGATTCATATTTACCCGAATGTTTTAATGTTTCGTTTTTGTATAAAACAATTTACTTAATAGATTTAGAACATTTTATCATTTGCCTATTTTTTTTTCGTAGATAAAATAACAAATAATAATAATAAGTTAAAAAGTGTGTTTGGCACTTAATCGGATAAACTACAGCCTAAAACCCTTAACGTGTCCATACCGCCCCATTTTCCCCTCCTTCTTCCACCGTTGGAGCGCCCTGGCGGGAGGTGGCACCGTGAATGTGGAGTGAAAATGAATGTTATTTATAAACTGATGAACATTGTGGGCGATTTCTCGAAGCTTTGACGAGCAGCGGAAAATAAAGGACCTGGAACACACTCGAACTGACAGCGGTACTATTAGTGCCGTGTATCCCTTTTTCCTTTCCCGGTGTGAAAGGTGTGTACCTTTGCTCGCTTGAGTGCGCATTTTATGCGCTTAGCCTGTTACAATTTATATTCGCAATCGAAATACCCCTTTTCCTGGTTAATTGCTACCTAATTGATTGGTCATTAAACGTTAGCATTGGAAGATAGTCGAATTATATCCCACGATAACGCACTCTCGCTTTTCTCTGCAGCAATCGTCTTGAGAAGGTCAAAGGTCACCATCTCCTGTAATCGATCTGTATTTGCAAAGCAACTTCTGTGCGGTGGGGTTTTTTTTCCTGACCGTTATGAAATGTTCCGCCTATCACATATCACCCCCACCGGGTGAAGGTCACCATGTGGACTGTCCTTTTTTTTTGTTCCGTACTACTCAACCCACTCGTCCATAATCCTGATTTTTCCACTTCATCCTTGTTGAAATGGCAATTGAGGGCTGATTGTAGGACGCAAGGACAACTCGTCCACTCGTACATGATAATCCCTCCGGGTGACGGCTCTCCAGTGTGTGGTGCGTCGGAATGTTGCGTACATCTCCCAACGGGACACATGAAATCCACCCACAGCAGCAGCAGCAGTTTTGATTGACATCGTCCGACAATGACGACGGTTATTGACAAAACTTTTATCATAACCGACTGGGCCGCTGCCTCTGACGAAGGTTAAGGCTGGAAAGCGAATGAAATGGCCTTGCCTCACAAAACACTGCAAGCAAAGTTGGTCCTTTTTTGCCAGGCAGAAAGGAGGATGCGCCCTCTGTTTTTTTTTTCCTCGCTCCCGAACTGGGAGAGATTATGTCAACTGTAATCAACGTGAGCGAGTCCTATGCGGAGCCGGTTCTGGAAAAAAAAGGATAATTCCGCGCTTGTTCCAATGTTCGCCTCTACCCTTTCGAGCGCACGAGCAAGCACATGAAGCAAACCATTCTCTGGTGCACTTTCCTAGTGACGTATTTATGGGGCTTAACTTTTTTCCGTTAAATTATTATCTGCAAAATATTACATTTTTCCGAATCAACCACCATTGGTGTGTCTCGCTGGGCAAACACAGCCGGTTTGATTGATTAAATTTTTGATTTTATTTATTTTACAACTCACTTGAATTTGAAACAAAGTCCGACAAGATTTCGTTTGCTGAGAACTGAAGCAAACAACTTGTTTATTGATCGTTACAATAAATCAACCTAGCTAGTTAGCCTAGCTGTTGATAATATCGCACCTTCGCTCGAAAGATAACGTAGCACTCGTACACGTGCCATCGCGTAACACCTCAATCACTCGAGGGGAGATGTTTACGTGCCAGGAAGGCTTCTGTGGCTTACTACGAATAAATAAACTACCTTTTAGATAGCAACGATTAAACATCCTGTCTATGTAAGGTAACTACTACAGGAAACCAACTACTTTCTTAATTATCATTCGATTATTTATTTTTACATTTATCAATTTAATCTACGCTTCGTTAAAGTTTGGCTTCAGATGCATAGGGGGGCCGCCGTTAAATGGTTTCTATTTAACATGTGCTACTCTATAGTTTGTCTCCTGCATAGCAGAGCTTGGGAAATAGTTTGATTCGCCATTTGAATCACCTTGATGAGATTTGTCTAGATACGTGAAGAGCTCAGTGTGTGAATAATTTACCAAACCATCCTTTCTCCCTTCTTATCAATCATAATGATGATCAAGAACTTCATATCTTGTTGTGACATCCACAAGCATTGTGACATCCACACTATTCATTTGATCATTACTGACATTACTGGTATGAAATTAGTTATTTAAAAAATAGGTTTAACTCATACAAATGTCAATCAAACCTTTTTCCCTTCGATGTGGCAGTTTTGCTGAAAACTGTGAAGTGTGAAGATGTGTCCTCGATTCACACGAACCTTGTATTTCGAAGGCATAATTGTGTGGTGTGGTCTTCTCATACTGGAAAGCTTTTTGAGACATCTATCTAGTCACTTGTTTAAAGTATAGATAATATACATTTATTTTAATGTGGTTTGTAAAACCAGTTGGTAGAAGAAACTAGAAACCCTAGATAAGACAAAAATACTAATGACTCTATCCAGCCTCCGTTGTGGGTACACTAATCTGTCACGGATAACCAAGTTCATCTGAAGCAGGCCTTCATCGACTACGAAGGTTGTGACAGCAAATAACAGTGCTTAGTTTAAAATAGACAATTAAATGAGTCGTATTCATTTATGATGAGTTCATGGCACTACAAATTTAGCTCGAGATTAATTCATCAAATATTAAAGCTACGGAAGCTTGAACGAATATCAAACACTATCGGTGATATAGTTGAGACTGATGTCTAAGTTGTGTAATGTAATGAAAACGCCCTTTATCTGCAACAAAACTGCTCTTATCTCCCCACAGACATAAATTTACATAAATCATTAAAAAATAGTCGATGCTAACCACTGCTTTACATTTTCTCGGCATCTCCAACAGGCTTACGAACGTCGCTTCCCCACCTGTCCGCAGATGCCCATCGTGCTGGACTGCGAGATAATCGAGGACAACGTGTACGACAATGGGGCCCGGCGCGATACGAAGCGCCGGTGCAAAATTGCCGTCGAAGCACCGTACCTCATCAAGAAGATCATCGGCGTGGATGTGGTGTTCTTCATCCAGCAGAACTTTCTCGACATGAAGACGCGCACGCTGAACATCGAGGCGACCAATGAGTCGTTCGCAACGCGCGTGGAAATCTTCGAGAAGTGCCGGTACTATGCGCACCCGGAGAATCCCGACTGGACGTGCTTCGACCAGACGGCCACGCTGGACATAAAGAACTTTTTCGGCATCGAACATTCGATGGAAAAGATGGGCATGAAGCAGTACACGCAGACGACGCTCAAGGGCAAGGAGATTATTGAGTTTTTCGTGAACGAGCTGAAGCAGGAGGGCATCACGCATGTGGATAGGTAGGCTGTGCGGTGTGTAGAAGGGGCTATAAAGGGATGCTAATTTTATGTTCTTGTCGTTACAGATGGGCCGATGATGCGACCGTCACGTCCACAACGGTCGGCACCACCAATATGGCCCTGCCCGAAAAGCCACCCCTATGCCGGGACAATTCCATCCTGGACGCCGACTACATCGCGAAATATCTCGGCCAGCTAACGCCCCTGCAGGAGTCCAAGCTGGTGCAGCTACGCAAACGGTTCGAGCACGCGTCGTCGGCGGAATACCCGGAACCGGACTATCAGACGCTGTTACGGTTTTTGCGTGCGCGCGATTTCAGCATCGATAAGGCCACGGCCATGCTGCAGGAGTCGCTCCAGTGGCGCAAGGAGCACCGGATCGACGACATACTCGGCGAGTACAAAACGCCGGCCGTGGTGGAAAAGTACTTCCCGGGCGGTTGGCACCACCACGATAAGGACGGGCGACCTTTGTACATCCTGCGGCTCGGCACAATGGACGTCAAAGGATTGCTGAAGTCGGTCGGTGAAGACGAGCTGCTCAAATTGGTACGTGTTCTCCAGGGGGCATTAACCTACGCACAAGCGCACTCGACGGCACTATCTGCCAAGTGTCCGCCATGTGAAAGGGCAAAACGTGCCGTCGAAAGCGCGAACTCCCAAGACCTCGCATTTGACCCCTAGCGGTGTGGCGCTTATCACTTTTCCGCATTGTGCACAAAGCAGCTGTGCTTGTTTCAACGTGAATCGGGGTCACAATGGGCGCGAGTAGCTAGTGGAGTTGGAGATCTTGCTGTGTTATCAATAGATTTTTGCCTCATACTCCGCAAGAAGTAAACAAAAAATGTGATTGTTTTTTTTTTATTTTACTTTCTTTGTGCCTTTGTTGCCAACGCGCTTATGGCAGACGCTACACATTTGCGAAGAAGGCTTGAAGCTGATGAAGGAAGCGACCAAGCTGTTCGGCAAGCCGGTATGGAACTGGTGTTTGCTGGTCGACCTAGACGGCCTCTCGATGCGGCACCTGTGGCGCCCGGGCGTAAAGGCGCTACTGCGCATCATCGAAACGGTCGAGAAGAACTATCCCGAAACGATGGGCCGCGTACTGATCGTGCGTGCGCCGCGCGTTTTCCCCGTCCTGTGGACGATCGTCAGTACTTTTATTGGTATGTTATGAATATGAAAATTCCCCGATTTGAAGTCAGCACATCACATTTATTCTTGTTTGGTATCCTTTCTTTTTGCAGATGAAAATACACGTTCCAAGTTCCTGTTCTTCGGCGGTCCGGACTGCATGCACGCAGAGGACGGAATCGAGCAGTACATCGATACGGACAAGATTCCCAGCTTTTTAGGCGGATCGTGTAATGTAAGTGTTGCCAGTAAATGATTCAAATGAAAGCGAACGAGAGATTCTCCAAACGCAGCTGAATGGTTAAATGATTTAGCAACTTGAAATGCAACGCTTCGAATGCAGCTTGACTCCTATAACCCCAACTCCAATCTCATCCCCTCTCTCCTCCCTATTCCCCGCCCCTTCTTCTATTCCCTCTGCTGTAGAAATGTGCTTTGCAAACCTAGGCAATTATTGATCGATTCTTACTAACCGCAAACTCCTCCCGTCATTTGCCATTCCTGTTGTGCAGCCCAGCATACCGACGGTGGTGGAAGCGATACCGACTAAACTGTACACACGCTGCTTTCTGAGCGCGTGTCACTGTGTAAGATACTGTGTTTGTAACTTCATTACTTTCTTCCCCCACACACCGATCTGCTGCTCCCCCGCTAACGTTACGCTCAGCAAATCTTGGACAAACCCATTGTATGCATCATCAAACCACTTTGTGCGTGCCTTTATCTTGTATGCTCATTTAACTCATTCAGTACAATATCCCAACGAGACGGATTGTGATGGTTCAAGTGCTTTTCGGGGGGGGGACCAATCTGTCCGATTCGGGCTCAGGATCGTTTGCCAGGCAATTAACTCCCTCATCCGTGCTTCGCGCCAGCCAAGACAAGAACATGCAACAATTTTAAGCTTGTCATTCTGTGTCATTATGCTCACCTTTATCTTCTCCTTTTATCTTTAAATTTTCCATTTTGATAAAGCTTTGGTTGCCTTATGTTTGGATTTGGAGTAAACTCAGTGTAAACATTTTTTAAAGGAATTTAATTATCGGGCGCTACAACCGCTTTGCTGTCTTCGCCTGCTGCAACAAATTCCGAAACCACTCACGGTCTCGCGCCGTCGTCTGCCAATCCGTTTTTCCGGCCTTGATGGCGGACGCCTCTACGCCATCCTCCCACCTTAGCCTTGGCCTACCACGCCTCCTCTGTCCATGTGGCGGTCTAAAAGGACTTTACGGGCTGGGTCGTCCGGCTCCATGCGTATAACATGGCCAGCCCACTGGAGCTTAATCCGCTGCATAACGGAGAGATCGTTGTACAGCTCGTACTGCTCGTCGTTGTATCGGCTGCTCCATTGTTCCTCCTCACGTATGGGGCCAACAATCCTTCGGAGCATCTTCCTCTCGAACGCGGCTAAGAGGGTTTCTTCAGATTCGGACAAAGTCCATGCCTCAGAGTCATGGACGTCGCTCTTTTAAAGGGACAAATTATTAAATAAATAAGTCACATTAAGACTTGATTTGAAACTGTGGGCCCGAAGCACCGCAATGTTCTTGCTGTGGTGCGAAATTATAACAATTATAACAAAACGCGGGATTTCATCTTATCATTTCATTTCTCTCAGACTGAGCCTTATCTAATTAATATCCAGAACGAAGGTTTATATATTCATTAGCTTGTTTTATGTTTTAAAGTAAATTTTAGTTTTAGAACCTGGGGAAAGCTGTAAGAGAATCATGAGATTTACATTTGTTCATTGCAACGCTTCTGACTTCTCGAGTGCAATCCACAACGGTTTTTCTGTGGCAATTTTCGTTA
>KB671727.1:8481-26005 GCA_000349105.1 Anopheles epiroticus
TGCGCAACTGGAGCGTCCAAGTGGACTACAACGGACGATGCGCGTTACTAGGTCGCTGAGTCGCGGAAACAACGGAGCTTTAACGGGCGGAAATTATTCATCGCTGGACTTCTCAACCATCGGATTGACTCGCCGGCGCTGCTTTCGGGACTTAACTTCTACGTCCCGGCGAGATCGATCCGTGCTAGACCGCTGCTTGACGTGGAGGAACGCCTTAGCAGTTTTGGCTCCTCTGATCCGTTTCTTATTATGTGTCGCGAGTTTAACGAGGTGTGCAACCATCACGAACCCGAGATGTCTCGGACTTCGTTTATAAACAGTACTCGTCTGGTGCCACCGATTTCATGTTAAGTTATGTCTTCTGCGTTCTATTTTGGTTGTTTTTAATGTATTGTGATACATGTACGTAAAGAACGCTTCAAAGGGGCCAGATTAGGCCCATTGAATTTAAAACGAATAAATAACAAATAACAAATAACAAATAAAATTATGTGTTTACGATAATATGTTTTACAAATTTCCATCTGTGTTATATTTATAGCGGTACGAATCTATTAAAATTGCTTAATCAACACGCCCAGTTAGCAAACATTCCCCTGCGATACCAATACATTTGATAACAGTATAGGAAACTTTTGCCCCCTGTCCCGCAGGAAAACTAAAACACCGGCAGGGAGACAGGATGGAAAACTTTCAAAACAATTCCATGGCCCAAAAACCTGCGTACAGGGCAATAATTCTGAATCACCCAATCCACCCCCGAGCCCCCCGTAGGGTAATCCCTGTTTCATTTGTGCAGCAATTTTCGGCGCCTAATAAATCATCCCACCGCCTACGACATCCAGCATCCCCCGTACGTACCGAGCTGGGAAACGTCCACATACCCACCTCCCTCCCTAGTCAGATACGATTTTACTCTCCTCTAATGTCCTCATCATCCGCAAAAGTTCGTGGCTTGTGCAAAAATATTCCCGCACTCTTCTCACCCTTCTAATCCCGGTGAAGGACACCATGGACCAGCGGAATGCACGTACATCAGGAGTTTTCACTTTTTCAACAGCGAAACAGCTGGAATGCGAGAATGGACGCCACATTCCTGAGGAAAGGGTGAACAAAGCCCCAGAAGTAAGTGCAAAGCTTTCCTCTCGCTCTCTCTCTCTATCTCTGTCGCTCTCGCTGGAATCCGGTCCACCATCTCGCACGTAATCATAAATTATCATGCAACAACACCTTTTCCCGACAAATGGAATTTGTTGCAAATTAATGGGAGCCACCCGGTGCGCTGCGTGCCCTTTCTGTGTTCGCTTTTTGGGCAGTTAAAGGCGCCTCTGTTACTCATCCTTTCGCCATTAGTGGAATGCAAACTGGGAGGAAAAATCGGGTTTCCATGGCCACGTTTCTAACCACCGACCAGTAAATAAGTGTCAATCCACTCTTTCCACACAGCATGACAGCATTTTCCCTCCCCTATTCTGTTTGTTCTCGATAGTCTAGCAGCTTTTGATGCTCGGTCAGGTCACCCTCGATCCCAGGAAATCTCACCCCGTAGGTACGCTTTTCCGGGCTATGCCCTCGGCCATCGGGAAGTTGAAGAACACGCACATTATACCGGATCCTGCACGTATCCGGCACGGCTGCACTAGTCAATGGGCTAAAGTTTATCTATTCACACATGCAGGGAGACCCCCCCCCCCCCCACAAGGCTCCAGAATGTATGCAATCCCTTTCACTGCGGCCGCAAAAGCACCAAACCGTCCCACTATCACTGCTGACGGTTACCCTGACAAACGATCCGTTCATAAATCAACTGCTCCTCCCTTCCCAAGCGTGGGCACACACAATGGCATGTTGGGGGCGGCCTGTGATGGAAACCATCAGCAAATATGTTATGAACTCGATAGCATGGCCGCTTTGCGAAGGGACGGAGGAAACGGGGCTGCATCATGATGCATTTCCATCAATTCCGAATGTGACACCTCCAGTGCTGTGCTGGCATGCACTCACCACCTCTCCAATGGCATAGCAGGGGGAAGGGTAGGGGAAGAGAGGGAGGTCTGACCAAGATCTGTTGTCCCACGAATTCTGTGGCCATAAATACCTTTTTCATGCGTGCTCACAACAATCCATTGTCCCTGACAGATGCAGCCATGCGTTAACGCAAATAAACCACTGGACCGCCGGTCAGTTGATTTTTCCATTTCTCTTTTCGTTGCAGACTGTGCAGTTATCAACCTTACACGCGACCATTGATCAACGGGAAGCGCGATGGAATTGAAGTTATTAATGTTATTAACAAACAATTGAATTTCTGCAAACAATCATTAAATAGAGTCATTTCATTCGTTTATTCGCGAAACACATAAAAAGAGCACTTTCATACAACAATTGATTCTGATGATCGGTGGCTTAATTAGCTGAGTAATTGATACTTTTAATTGGGAACTTTAATAGATTTCACGGGAATAGCTAGGATGGCACAGGAGAAAAATAAGGCTTCACTGATAAAAACGATCTTTCAATGAAACGAAATTTCAATATTCATGTTTACAAAATTTCCCACGTCATACCTCACAGCTAGTGAAGGAAATCACAGGTCACATTTGCACTCGATTTTCCAGTTTTTCACACTGCGGATTGTTTATTTTTTATTCTTTATAACCAAAAAATATGTACTTTTTTCTTTGTACATAAAATGTCACTCGAATATAATATCCAATGATATATTCTTTATTAAAAAACAACATTTTTCCATGAAAAACAACAACCAACATAAAATTATCTCAGGTCACTAAAATAGTCGTTGCAACTGCCAATTCAAACCAGTCCTTTGTTCGCTTTGCCCTGACTAGCTTCGCACAAAACGCGACAGAGAGCGCTAGTGTCCCCTCTCCGAGCTGTCACGACTTGTTTATTTACATCGATCTCTCCCACCATTCGGTTACCCTCGCAATCGGAAACGGGTTAGAAAAGTTGTAAAAGCATTATTTTCACTTTCACATTACTCTTTACATTGCGACGGAACGTCCCCGGATACATCACCTCCATCAACATGCAAATACCGTGCCGATTTCGGCCAAACTAGTCGTCCGGGTGTGCGTGGGGTTCTGCAGCGTGTCTCTCGCGTGTGGTGTCCAAAATTTACAAGGAGCAACGCTCTTTTTGCTAACGTTCGAAGTTAGCCGCACCACGTCAGCGCGGGCAGCAGGTGCGCGAAGCGGACCGATAACGGCGGTCAAACCGACAAGCCGGCTAAATGATGGAAGAAAAGCTTAAATATTCGTTTCTGCGTGATCTTAACGATGGGCAAAGTATATGGACAAGGTAAATTGCGGTTTCGCTGCTCTCGTTATGTACGCTTATGATAACTGAGTATGTTTGGTTCGTTTTCTTTCAGAAATGAAAAGCGTACCTGGTTCCTGACACTTCTGACCGGCACCTGTATGCTTTACTCGACCCGCACCACGATGCCGCTGCTCGTTCCGGCCGTCGCAGCCGAGCGCAAGTGGAGCAAAACCGATTCCGGCACGGTGCTGAGTTCGTTCTTCTGGGGCTACACACTGACGCAGGTCCTCGGTGGCTATCTGAGCGACAAGTTCGGTGGCCAGAAGGTGATACTGCTCGCTGCCATCGGCTGGTCCCTGATTACCTTCTGGATGCCCAATATCATCACCTCGTCCACGCTGTTTGCGTCCTACTCCATCCCGTTTATCGTGACCGTGCGAATCATTAACGGTGCCTGCCAGGGTGTTCACTTTCCCAGCATGATCAGCATCACTAGTCAGAACTTGAGCTCCTGTGAACGGGCCAGCTTTTTCAGCATACTCACGTCCGGGTCGGCACTCGGGACGCTGCTGACCGGGATTGTCGGATCCTTCCTGCTCGATTACTTCGGTTGGCCGACCGCCTTTCGGGTGATTGGCTTTTTGGGCCTCTCGTGGACACTCTTCCTGCGGTACTACACGATGGCTTCGGATCGGAGCCGGATCATCAACATCTCGTTGCCGAGCCGGATGTACACGAAGCTGGGTACGCCGGAAACCGTCCCGTGGTTGCGACTGTTCGAACGAAGCAGCTTTTGGGCCTGTGTGCTGGCACACGCATGCGAGATGAACTGCTTCTTCGTGCTGCTCTCGTGGCTGCCTACGTACTTTCACGAGAATTTTCCGCAAGCTAAGGTAAGAAAGCCGGATTAAGGCTGAAATGGTTCGAATTGTGTCATGGACTGTCTCTCCCTTTTTACAGGGCTGGGTGGTAAACATGATCCCTTGGCTAGCGCTTCCCCCCGTCACATTTATGGGCAAGCTCCTGACGGAGCATCTGCTCGCCAAACAGTGGACACTAACGCGCATCCGTAAGCTTGTCCAAAGCTTATGCTTTTTGGGGCAAAACTGTGCCCTGTTTGTCATGTGCCGAACGCAGGAGTTTAATATGGCACTCACCTGCATGTCAATCATCATCGGTAAGTCATCCACCCTTTCGTTCACAAAAGTGTCGATAGCCACGTTTGATTCCCGTTCCATTTTTAGGCCTCTCGGGATTACACAACAACGCGGTCACCGTAAACCCGCAGGACCTTGCCCCGAGCCATTCCGGCAGTGTGTTCGGGCTGATGAATACCGTCGGTGCAATACCGGGCTTTCTAGGCGTGTACCTTGCCGGGCACATACTCGAACTAACGCAATCGTGGTCGGCCGTGTTCAGTACGGCCGCGGCCATCAACACCTTCGGGTGGCTCATCTTTACCGTGTTCGGATCCGCGGAAACGATTGTTTAAGCTTAGTCTTGTTTTACTTTAACACCACTCGGGCGTTACGGGCGTGCATCGGAACAAAGCGATCGAGAAGCCAAAAACCAAATCTAGATTAAAGGCAAACAAACGAAACCCCAAACACTTTGCGCATACTATCTCTACATAGGTGTACAAAAACGCAACCAGTCTTATTACCTTCTTAGCACATTTTTAACTCTCTAACCCCAACACACACCCACACACACACCCGACACTCTTAAACCCTCTCCTCCCTACATCCCGTAAATGGTATCCAATAAGCCCCCTGTCGGACGTTTAGCTGTATATGCGATTGGACTGATCACGAGAAGCAACTTCATTCCTGAGAGTAACTGGGGCCCCGTAGACAATGGCGCTGGAGTCAGTTTTCTACACAAATTTAACTCCTTGCGCGGAGATTAAAAGGTCGCGAGAAGCGTGAGGGTAGCTAACGAACGATGTGACGAAGTTACTGTTAGATATTGTCAGAAACAAAGTATATATAAAGATAGAAAAGAAACTAATAAATTCAAAATCATTGATGTACCGATCAGGCTGCCGTTCTGTGAATTTATCCATTACTAGAAGTTAAAAACGTTTCATGCGTTTTCCTATTTCTATTTATTATCAAAAAATGCACACTAAACGGTTTCGGCATTTTAGGGAGGATAAGGGAACGTTCTATATCTGTGAAATTAATTATGATTAATTGAATCAATCCGGTTGCGTAAAAGGGATTTCCCCTACAAGGATAGCACAGTTTGTGGCGTTCTTATCCTACACGCAGCTCCAAAGGGTGCAATCACATGCCCGCACATTAATACCTCCAAATAATGTAATTGTCTTTATCCTCCTTTCAGTTTCACTTACCCCTTACGCTGTGAATTACTTTACACATGCTTCCTATTTTTTACAGTAACACAGTTTACAAATAAGTTTTATATTAATCCTACGCCATTTTCCGCATACTTAGCTGTCCTTGTGTTGAGTTTTAGCCTTTCTGGTTTAAAAAATAGTTTTACGGGAAATTCTTGGACCCGGGTAATCGTCGTTTGTCATGGATAAGAAGTTGAAAGCAATGGTTCTGTAAGTTTGAGTAAACAAAGCAATTGTTTAGGGAAAGGATTTAACAAAAAAGATATTACAGGTCTGCTACTGATTCATTCATTAACCAACAGGTAGAACACTTTCCAGAAAGGCTACAAGGATACGGAAAGGACGAAAGTATGCTGGCACACAAGTCTTTTCAGCTTTGTTCAGCAATGGCTTCCTGAACCATAATCACATCGAAAGCAATGCTAATTGAACATTATTTCGGCAAAGCACACGCACGTTCAAACCTATAAAATAACTACGCATAAGGTTAGGGTATACAAATGTACAGGTGTGTAAGAAGTATGTGGTAATCTAAGTGAGGGAAGCGAGTTTCGTGAAGACGTTCAAACCCATCAAACGGAAGCGGTTGCTTTCCCCCCGATCGTTGCCGCAGTGCGTGCTGCGTCTATATAATACCGTCAACCGGTGGTAACACTTCGTACATGGCATACTTCCACGTCCAGCGACGCGCGAGCGCTTCAAACTTTGGTCTATCGTTCTCGTACATGCGGCCCAACTCCGGTTCCATGCAAATCTGTAACGAAATCAACGGCAGCAGTGAGTACGGAAATCCGCCACAACCGTCAATACAATACACACCTGTGTAAAAGGGTCCGTAAGCAGACTCTGCACGGACAGTAGCAGCTTGGAGATGGTCAGGGCAAGTGACCAGTTGTGCTGAATAATGTCAATCCCAACGTCACCGTGGCGCGACACGTTCGGGTGTACGATTTTCGTGAGAAATCGCACCTGTGGCGGCAGCATCGGGTACGAGCAGGGTATGACGATGTACAGGAAAAACTTTCCACCCTCGTACGGGCTTCCGGCCGGTCCCAGGATCGATGCCTGCCAGTGAAACAGTTGATTGTCCAGTGCAACTGCATCGATACCTTCCGTCGCGTCGAGATCGAGCGATCGAATGTCGTTCCGGAGTCGATTCGCGCGAATGTGATTTACCCGACCGCGCATCGGCGCCTTATGTGCCATATGTATCAGGCAGGTGCGGCAAAAGCAAGAATTCATCAGTGCACCGTACATCTGTGTGGGAGCAAAAAAGAGGGAATAAAGTTGATTTTCCTTTACGCTATGCTTGCAGCACTGCGCCACTTACATGCAACCAGTTGGGAATGGTTGATATCTGCTGAAATAATGGCCACCGTTCCTTGGTGTACTTTTTCCACATCTGCTGCGGGATGTGCACCTCCAGTATCCGCTTCCACTGCTTGCAAACCTCGCTGGCGTTCCAGAGGGAAAGATCGTCCAGATAGGAAAATATCGACAGCAGCACCTCCACCGGCAGGGCGCAGATTTGCCGTTCCGATTCGTCCGCTTCCCGTGGTTGGGAAAGCATCTCGAGATATTGGTTCACATTACGCGGTGCCAATGGACGGGGTCGATCCAGATGGTCGTAATCGTCGGGGTCACCGTCGGAACGGTCCTTTGCTTCCGATCCATTCTCCGGCGGTTCATCATTTCCCGAGTCTTCGTCGTCCGACACTTCCGTCACCAGTCCCTCAGCCTCGTCCTGCGGGTGGTTCGGAAAGATGAACGAATGGCACGTCCCACACAGCGGTTCCTCGTAGTTCGGCCCGTAGTAGCCATTGCAAATCCAACAGGTCGATGAGTTCTGCCAATAATGCCAACAAACACGACATGATTACGCAAACTGCACCACTGCGTCGTTTGCCAATTGCCTTCAGTGGTAGCCACCCGCGGTTGGCAAACAACAAAAAGCAAAGGTAACAAAGTGATACTTACGGAAAATTCAAAGCTTTTGCAAAACTCTTCATACTCCAAATCGTAGTACTTTTCTTCCTCGTACTTCGAGGTGAATGTTTTGCTGCACCCGGCAGCCATCTCGGTGCGGAATCGTGTTGCTCGCTGTGTGGATAATTGTTGCGCTCTTTTTTCACTACGATTGTTTCCTTCCACACCAAGAAAGCAGCAAATCTTTGTACGTCGCACCGAACACACAAAAAGAGCTCCCAAAATAATCCTTCGTGTAAAAATGTATGTAAACAAAACTGTTTGAGCTAACCTGCTCGGTTGACACTTGTGTAGTTCAATTTTTTTCCGCAGCGCAGCGCTGTAAAATGTCATTCACTGCACACTGGGATTATCTTCATTAATTTAAAAATGAAGTAAATTTTCCGTCAAATACTTTTAAAACACGGATTCAGCGTCGTTAAGGATCATGAACAGATTTACTGTTTATTCTACAGTCCTCATCATTATTAGTATCGTCACACTCTCAGCGATAAAGCTTGTGCCACTTCATATGGTTTAATGTCAATCGTACTGAATCCTTGTCCCATGGGGCCAGATACTCCTATCCAGAACATTTTACATGAGCATCAGGAAAGACTATTCTTCAAGGACGAATTAAATACTATAAAGTACGTTACATTCAATGGATCGAAACATGATAAAAGATCTTTGTTGCTACATATTGCTTTCTTCCTTCTCAACGGAATTGAGCATAATCAACAAGAATAGGGCAGTTCGTTTAGTTCTTTCAAATGAATACACGGACTACGCTCACAAAATTAAACTCACCATATTTTGAATGAAGATCGTTCATTTATCAAACGGAAAAATTATAGAAGGATAAACGATGAAACGAACGAACTGCAGAGGTAGATTTTTGCGGAATGTCCGTCGGCACAATGAACGAATGAACGGACTAGAGAATGAACTAACTAATTATTTGTCTCCGTTCATTTCTTTAATATGTCCAAACTAGGTGTTTTTTAATATCCAACTTCTCAAGAATCATAACAGACAACGTTTCCTTTCTTTCTTGATATGGTAATAAAGAACGACCACTTTTAGTACTTTGATTTTATTGCGTCCAGTAACGAGCCTAGCCGGGCTTTACAAATATCGTACATCTCTTTATTCGTTCTACTTATTGGCCTCGACTAAACTTGGTTTGTCACAAAGTAATAACGAACGATTTCGAATTCTCTACACAACCATCGACGGAGAAGCGCAAGCTCTTGGAGCTTACGGTGCCTTTTACATGCTAGAAAGAAAGAAGCCTAGTGGCAATGCCCGAAAAACGCCACACGCTCTTGAACGTTTCGCTTCGCCAAGAGCGCATGGCATGAACACGACAATGTAGCCACCGCCATCGTCCACAGATTATTGGTTAGAGGGGTACCTTTTCGTTCCACAATCCCGAATCGGAGAGAAGGTAAATGGTAACTAAGTGGGTGACACTGTACTTGCTAAACTTATTGAGTTGTCTTTTATCCGCACACGTTGGGGTTGGTTCTAGCAAATGTAGCTTTTATATAATGCTAAACGATCATCTAAGAAATTGTTTAAACTTTCAAGGACGACACCTTCGGTGCGTCGTGTCCGGTGCGACCAACGGTTGACTATTTCGAAATCATCGCGTGTCGCCGTTTGAATTTGAGTTCTGTGGACCATTGCTGTTGGCAGGAGGATTGTTGGGATTTGTGGTACGCAGCATTGGTTCTTCTTGAGAATGTTGTTGTTGCTGCTGCTGCTGTTGCTGCTGGATGTAGTTCAAATTGCCCGGAGGTGGTGCCTGCAGAATGAGTGGAGCACCGGATGTAGACTCAACGATAGTCATTTCCGGTCCCAGATCCTCGTCAGGGAAGTCATGATCGCAATGATGCTCGCCACAAATCTTACACTCGTAGATATTCGGTTTTAATGTGTTGAGTAGTTTCTGTTGAAGAAGACAAAAAGTGACATTAGATAACTGACTCGTTTTTCTCTCTCCTTGGATTTACCTCGCCAAATGTATTGCCCTCAGCACGAACGATCTGATACACGGCGTACGATGGAATGCAAACCAAGGAAGCGGAGGCAATTGTCCATCCAAGTCCGTGTGCCCAGCCGGGATAGTGATACTTTCCGTTGTGATACGTCGGCGCTTCGTAGTTGATCAAGCTAAATATCCACAGTGACTGGTGGAAAGGGAAAAGCGAGACACACTGTTAGCATCGCTCCAATTGTTTCCCTCAGACGTTTTATAACTCACGATCAACAGCAATGGAACGGCGATCAGTAGGCAGAACCGCAAGTAGAACGACGGATACCGTCCCGTCATCTGCTTCACGTTCTTCGAGAGGCGATTGATTCCGTAGAACCACGCGATCGCGATCGTCTCGAAGAAGGCCAGAAACATGATCGAAACCGAGGCCGCGTAGTGGTCAATCAGCTGGAAGAAGTAGATGCCACCCTGTATAAGATTGGGCAGCCCGGCAAAGAACGAAACGACGCACACGATCAGCACCAGCAGCTCGTGGTAGACGAGCTTGCGCTTGATCCATCGTGGAAATCCATCCTGTATGGAGGTCACCACAACTTCCACGATCGCGAACTGAAACAGAACGGAAAGAGTTATAGTTGGAGCTCCTTAGCATACCCTTTGGATTCCTCTCTTACCTGACTGTTTAAACCCAAACAGAGCAGCATGAAGAAGAACAGTACGGCCCACAGCTGCGCGGCAGGCATCTTCGCTAGCGCCTGCGGGTACACGACGAAGATCAGCCCCGGTCCACCACTAATCACATCCTCAACCGTGGTGCTCTGTTCCAGCGCAATATTACCGATCGTCGCAAACGCGAAGATACCGACCAGCAAGCTGGTGATGGCATTCACAAACGACACTGCCAGCGTGTCGTGCAGGATATTGTTGTTGTACTTGTTGTAGCTGGCAAACGATATCATCGAACCGAAGGCGATACCGATCGAGTTGAAATTCTGTGCGGCCGCATTGATCCAGACCTGTGGAAACGCCGCAACATTTACGTTAGAGGTCAGCCGCATACCTGTCACGACGTTACATGTTGTACTCACATTGGCCCTGCCCAGTTCTTCCCAGTTGGGGCGGAAGAAGTAGTGCAGGCCCTTGTCCGCTCCTTCCAGCGTAAGGGAGCGCCCGAGAAAGACGACAATCAGCACGAACGGCAGGGTCGCGGTAAGGTAGCGCACCTTTGCCGACGACTTGATCGACTTCCAGATGGCAAAGTACACCAGAATCCAGGCACAGACCAGACACGCTACCAGCTCCCAGCGCATCGCACCCGGAAACTCAATGCCGTGGCTTATCTGAAGCACTTTATTCCTGTGCAGAACCGGCAAGAACAGGTGTGAGAGAGGCAATCACGGGGGAAAGCGGCATGGTGTTACTTACTCGAAAAACTCCTCCGTCGGAGTGCGGGACATGTCCGGGCGCGTTAGGTTGTGCTTCATGCGCTCCGGTATCCAGCAGTCCGGTGTGTTCCAGCGGTGCGAACAATCCGTCCACGGTAGCTCCGGCCGGAACGAGGTAAAGAAGTAGTAGATTGCGTACGCAATGATCACACTGTAGTACGTGGACATAAGGAATGAAACGACCACACTCGCCAGACCGGTACCTGCGCATGATGGAAGCATGTGTCAAAAAAGTAAGTGTAGATATTTTATTTGTTATTTGTTACTATTTACTTTGGTCCGACTGTTTGAGCATTATTTAAAGTATAAATTACTGGTTTCAAGACATAAAACTATTGATAAAATTATTCATACGAAATATTGAATGGCATACAATAAGATAAAATAATGTATTGCAATATCTGAAACAATTATCCTATTCAGAAAAAAAAATCCAACCTGTACAGCCATGCTATGAAATAAAAGCAAAAATTAGTATATAAAACATCTTTTAAATAATGAATATCTTTATTTGAAAGTGTAACTGAAGATATCAGTAAAATTTTCATGTACCGTTCTGATATATAGTAACCTTGAAAAATTACCAAAACCAAAACCCAAAAAGTTATTTGTTTCAGTGAGTTTGTTTTTCTGTGATTAACTTTGCTATACTTCAACAGTTGCTTCATACCAATCAGAAAATGTTTTCAACTCGCATCCAAAATTATTGAACACACAAAATTAAATCTTTGCTTTACAGGAAATATTTCCTAAATATTTCAAAAAACAGGTAAAACAAGTGCTTGGAAGTATCTTTCAAGATATTTTTTTATTATTTTAAAATAACAATAGTATCGAAAACTGAGATTTGTTTGATGAGGTTTAACACCTATGAGAAATATCAGCATACAGTACCACTTTTTAAAATGCTTGCTATTCAATCTTTGAACTCGATTATCTCAGCATAGTAATCATGAAAATACTTCATTTTTGCAAAGAAAGGATCTTTCACATAAAATCACTTTTTACAAAAATACTGAAGATTTCGTACAACGTTTTGGGGCGCACATTTAAAATAGCCCACTAACTTGAATTACTAGGAATTTTGGGTACAACCGTTCCCTTTCTTGCCTCTTCTTTGTACACAAAGTAGATCAAAGTCAGTGATCATATTTTTTTAATGTTTGTAGTAATTAAACCGAGGATTTTTCAAATAAATGATAGAAACATATCCATACCAAAAGGTGAGAGTGTGCGTTTCAAGACCCATATTTTACGTCCTTGAATAATTTGTTTTGAATTTTTTTCTGAAATTATTGTCACATTCATCCATAACATTAATTTCTAGTTTCCGTAATACACAAAAAAATGCTACGATAGAATAACCGAATGATGTATGCCTCATGTCATTAATATTTTTAAATGTATTATTAATCATTCAGAGAGGCCTAGTTCTAACTCAGTTCTAATAAACCAGATATAAGTTTTCTTGAGCGTTCGAGCAAATAATTACAACCTTCAAAACATAATAATGAAAAAAAAAACAAACCAAAGCAAAGTTTTCTCCCCATTACGTTTACAATCCATCGATCTAGTGATAGTTATAATGCACCTTTTTGCTCTCCAACGTTTTGTGTACGCAAAAGCGGATTTGGATGACAATTGATGGAGGAGGCATTGTTAGCAGTCGTGCAGCTTAGATTACAGATGTACACGTTGCGCAACGGTCACCATGTGGTGCGTTATGTGCGGAAATGCATGCCATCTAATTAATGCGTCCTATTGCAGTGCAATAAATCAAAACCCTCTTCCTATCTCCGCTCCACTCCGGTCTGTTCTTCATTCTTAGCTTGGTTGTGTCTGCAATGCAATTAAATTATCATTTGAAAACTTCATAATAGAGAACACACCATCGGCAGTGGTTCAAAACGGTAGAAGAACCTTTTATTAAAAATCGATTAATCCAACGGGACAGCTCAATATGCGATAGCCACGATGATCTAATGGATTGGACTCTCGGACTGGCGTAGAATGAATTCATTTCAGCCCCTTTTAGTATGCTCACCAACCTAGCCTAACCAAAACCCGCTGCTTTACAGCCGCATTCCCAACCTCAGGTTATTGGTTATTTTTGTCATCCCCGCTCAGTACGGTACCGTAACTAAAGGGGTATTTAAATTGTCATGATTTATGGTGACAGCTTTCCCCGTAAACAGAGGGCACGAGACACGGGACAATGCAAATAACCGTTTAACTACCCGTTTATCCACTGGATCATGTCTAGCCACCTACTACTAAGCTGTAAGAGCTACAGAAACGGTCGTACAGTCCCAGCTGCACTGTTATTTGGTATGCATTATTTATCAATCAAGATATGGGACCCAAGATCGAACTCAGGCCGGCTGCTAATGAATGATGTATTGAGCCACGCGTGGTCGCCATCTTGCCAGCATGCCTCAACTGGGCGGTCCGTCGATTTAGTAAGCTGTTCCTAGTCAAGTTGTCGTTTCTCAGTAAGCAGGTGCCAAGCTGTCTGCTTTGACTACCCACCAGTAAGCATCGACCAGTCGTGGCGTATCATTAAGTGGCGATTATGCTAACAAACGCAAGCAATAAACACACTTTCCACCGAACCAGTTTTGGCCCCTTGGCGGCTTCAACCAATGATTAATGATTGACACTTGGCTTAAAACGCACACACAACACTTCCATTCAGCAGCGCCCCGTTGGGGGAGGGTTTGTCGATCATTAGCATAAATAAATGCGACATCGTCACGACAGCTAAATTTGCCACTGCCGCTACTGAAGCCGGTGGGCTGGTTGTATGCAGGCGTGCAAATTGCATTGCAAGTGTTGATTTTAACAGCTCTTCTTCACCAACTGTTCCATCAATCAAAAGCCACTGCTGTTGACAATGTGTGATCGAGGATGCTCACCAAATGAATTTAAACACTCCATCCAGATGATCGAACGTTTTGGAATGACTGATGCATTTTTGTTGGAGGCACAACTTTAGCCAGATCCCTCCCCTTCAGCATTATTAATTGTAATCCATTAGCAAGCTGGTAAAGCACGAGTTTGGCTTGTTCGCGAAACAGGAAGCCCGGTGCAAACATTCATTCGCCACTTGACATCACCAGCCGCCTACCCGGGCTGTGTTTTACGTCCGTGTTTGCCAACAGGCAGCGAAAGAGGGATGGTGTGACTATGGTCGAGATTTATGACCCAACTGACCTCGGTCTGGTGTGTGCGGGGAGGGTAAGTTCTCCCAGCTGTGCGGCCGGCTCGAAGATCATTAGTGTGTCGGTTTTATTCTGCGCGTGTCATTAATGAATCTAACCGCCATTCACAATCTACATTTCCTCTCCATGCTGCCCGGCCCGGTAATTTGTTTCATTCATAAAACCGCTAACCGAGCCGAGTTTTATTTGTGTTTATTTATTTAAAATAGTGCCCTGTTGACAGCAGAAGCATCCCTTAATTGGACAATTTTGGTAGAGAAATTAATTTGGAATTTAACGAACCCCTGCCACAGAAAGACTTGCACGCGCTACAAGCGATGAACCCCCACACACAAAAAGTTTAATTAAATTATTTACCTTTGAACAGTGGACAGAGCTGCCCGAGTGCACCGATCGGTCCGCGTCCCGTATACTGTCCGACGGCCAGCTCCATGAACAGCATGGGAATTCCACAGATCAGCAGAATGATGAAGTAGGGCACCAGAAACACTCCTGTCAATAAGAGGGAAAAGCAACTTGTAAGGATGAGAACCAAAAATGGTTTAATTTCTGGCCGCGGTTTACCTCCTCCACTCTTGTAACACAGATACGGAAATCGCCACACGTTTCCCAGGCCGACCGAGTACCCAATGCAGGCGAGCACGAACTGCATCTTGTTCGCCCAGTGCTGCTTGCGCGGTTTGAGATTATCGAGATCGGAATCATCCGACACGCCGCCGTAGCTTTCATTTTCATACGTTTCATCGGGTGGGCTGCAAATAGAAACAAAGCGTTTCTTAAAGCCTTTGATTTTTATTTGATACAAATGAAATTTCCTAGCATATTTATTTTTGATGAGTTTTGTGGAATTCTAATTCATTCATGCCTATAAAACTGACGTACAGGCTTAAATTCTTCCCTTTTTGGTCAGTTTATAGGGTAGCCAGTTAGCACATACAGTCTAACCGGTAAACTATCCGGTAAGTTTTAAAGCAGCCAAATTTTGTTAAACAGCAACCAAATATTGTTAAAACCATATTTAACTAACAAATGCAGGCTAATTGGAACAATCCGTACCATGCCCATGCTGGGCAACACGAGGTGTCAAAAGACTTCCTTTTATCACATAACCAAAATTGGAAGGGCAACATTTTTTTTTTCTTCACCAAACTTCTTGAATAACAAGAATCACTTCCTGACTTACAGCGCGGGAAGTATTCATTTTCGTTTTTTTTTTCTTCCGTTCACTCAGCTCCAATTCTTCAGCCTCTGTTGCACTAACAAATTATCATCGTTCAGCCTCACACGAGGGCAAACAACACGGAGCAAGGCCGCACAAACCCACGGCCAAGGGTGATAGAATTTCATCTCAAAATCGAGCCGGCGTCCGGCGATCGTATATCAACATTCCTTCCCTAGCTGTATTTGTTGGCAGACGTGCTAATCGATCGATTTTGTATTATGCCGCGCAAATTACACGATCTTTATCATTGTCGCCAAGGATAGCATCGTGTGATGTGGTGATCTATTTTGGACGTAAGCTGGCAACTAGATGGATTGCTATTTTTTCTTACATTTATCCTTGCCATATGAGTAGCTTCGAAACGTAGAAGCAGTACTGCAAAACAAATACAAGTTGAATGCAGCGCACGTATCAGAATTCAACCATTTGTAAGTGATGACGAAACGCATTACGGAACTGAACGATCATCATGGCACGCGAGAACGATCGAGAGAACGGATCCAGCACGGCAGGAAGTGGTTGGATACGGTCGGCTTATGCACGTGAAATGATATCTTGCATAACCTCCGGACGGTTGCGGTTTAGTCAAATGGCTCGGCTCAAGTACGTTTAAATGCACGTTCAATCAATCAACAAGTGCCAGTGGAGCCATCCCCATGCTTTTGCTTATCGCTTTTTGCAAAAATGAAGAAGCTTTTGTGAAGAGGGGGGGGGGGCATATATCAATCAACACATATCTTACACGTGTGTGGCTACATAATTCAGATGAGTTACTACTAGTGGTGGGTAAATTCAATGAAATCCCGGAATTGCTTTCAAATGACTCCTCAAATTTCGGAAGCGACTCCGGAACGTAGGAGCAATACACAAAACTCGGAACCGTTCGGAGTCGTCTGGAACCGTCCGGAGCCGCTAGTCGGTAGCCGGAGCCGTCCGGAGCCGTCCGGAGCTGTCGGAGGTGTTGGAGACACCGGAGCCGTCGGAACCGTCCGGAACCGCTAGTTGGTAACCAGAGTTGGCAAAATCTTCCCACCGTATAATGGACGATTTGATACGCTTCAGAATTTCAATTAATTTCTGCTACAATGATTTCGGCGGCTCCGACGATTCTGCCAGCTTTGGCTATCGACTAGCGGTTCCGGACGGTTTCGACGGCTCCGACAGCTCCGGCTGCCGACTAGCGGCTCCGGACGGCTCCGGACGGCTCCGGGCGGCTCCGGACGCCTTTGGACGGTTCCGGACGGCTCCGGACGGCTCCGTCGGCTCCGGACGGCTCCGTCAGCTCCGGACGACTCCAGCTACCGACTAACGCCTCCGGACGGCTCCAGATGGTTTCGACGGCTCCGAGTGGCTCTAGACGGAGCCGTGGGTTTGATAAAGACAGGACCGGTTCCGTAGTAAAGCTGCACGGAAGCGGTTCGGAGTCGTGGGTTCGATTTCGACAATCCATCGCTAGTTGCTACACTAGGCTGAACACAAATAGAGAAATTTCTCCTGATAATGTCGACGCTAGACCGCCAAACACGGTTAAACTCATCTAATCTTAGTCCTTCATGAGCAGATGAACGTTTCTCTTTCGTCTCTGAGTTCAGTAATTTATCAAAACTTGTTTGATTTTTTCACAGTAAAATGATCCACTTTTTTATCAAACTTCTCATACCGTCGTATCCAAAGTCACCGCTGTTAACATTGATTTTTTGTCCACAAAATTTACACTTACTCTCCGATGAATTTTCGCATCATAACCGGACTATTGGGATAGCTCGGCATAGACGTCATCAACGGCGTCCTGTCCGTAGTTCCTGGCGTTCCGTTCGGTTGGCCAGGAATTTTTAACGAATGATGATCCATCTTTTCCATGCCATTAGCCGTAGGCTCCTGCTTTGACCCTTGTACACTCATTTTGCACACGTATGAAGGGGTTATTGTTTTGAAAATGAAAAGCTTCACTACACAACATTAACCATATTCACTTTTTTAAACGCGGCAAAGCTTATCCACTGCTGTCGAAAATTTTGTTGAAGT
>KB671727.1:28695-103223 GCA_000349105.1 Anopheles epiroticus
TCCGGACGGCTCCGGACGGCTCCGTCGGCTCCGGACGGCTCCGTCAGCTCCGGACGACTCCAGCTACCGACTAACGCCTCCGGACGGCTCCAGATGGTTTCAACGGCTCCGAGTGGCTCTAGACGGAGCCGTGGGTTTGATAAAGACAGGACCGGTTCCGTAGTAAAGCTGCACGGAAGCGGTTCGGAGTCGTGGGTTCGATTTCGACAATCCATCGCTAGTTGCTACACTAGGCTGAACACAAATAGAGAAATTTCTCCTGATAATGTCGACGCTAGACCGCCAAACACGGTTAAACTCATCTAATCTTAGTCCTTCATGAGCAGATGAACGTTTCTCTTTCGTCTCTGAGTTCAGTAATTTATCAAAACTTGTTTGATTTTTTCACAGTAAAATGATCCACTTTTTTATCAAACTTCTCATACCGTCGTATCCAAAGTCACCGCTGTTAACATTGATTTTTTGTCCACAAAATTTACACTTACTCTCCGATGAATTTTCGCATCATAACCGGACTATTGGGATAGCTCGGCATAGACGTCATCAACGGCGTCCTGTCCGTAGTTCCTGGCGTTCCGTTCGGTTGGCCAGGAATTTTTAACGAATGATGATCCATCTTTTCCATGCCATTAGCCGTAGGCTCCTGCTTTGACCCTTGTACACTCATTTTGCACACGTATGAAGGGGTTATTGTTTTGAAAATGAAAAGCTTCACTACACAACATTAACCATATTCACTTTTTTAAACGCGGCAAAGCTTATCCACTGCTGTCGAAAATTTTGTTGAAGTTCTCTTCTGAACTCCGGCTGGTTGGATGAGTACGATCGAATGGAGACACAAAACCATGAGTACGGAAGAAACTGCCGCGCCTAAGACCCTTGATCCGTTTGAACTGGATCGAAGTGAAGCGACTCGTACCGGTTCACGGTCCGGATCGTACTGAGGGAACTGAGCTGGCTGGTCGCCCCGTGGCAACATCCGCTATCCAACTAAGCTGGCGGGCTTTTTTCCTGTCAACAAGAGAGCGCAACCACCAACCGTTTTGGGATGTGCGACGTCCAATCTACGTCATATCAGGGCAGGTGATAATCGGCTGTGACAACAATGGTCCAACCCGGGCGAAGCAAATGTGTTCTGCATTCCATTTTAGGTACAGGGCGAGCTGAAGCAAAGCACGTGAAGAGTAGATTTTATGTTATAAATAATCTTCCTTTAACACTAAATCCCGTTCCAGTAAGATGCAGACAGGAATTTATTTTACTTTTAAAAAGCATTGAAAAAAAAAGTCTCAACGCAAAAACCAAGCATATATGCTACCGCTCGTGCGCTGATTCGTTATCGCAGCCTATCCGATATTTATCACTCAAACGGACACTTTAATCGCCCGACAATGCAAACCATCTTTCTCGAGACAGCGCCCGGTACCGGCAGATGTGCGAGTCGTCGGAAAAAGGGTGAGAAACGAAACCTTTCCGGCGGTAACGTCAAGTACACGTTCGCGCACAGTGACACGCTAATGGTTTAGTTGGTTTATGACGATGGTTAAATATTTGTTCACCAAATTCACGGCCTTCTGAGCGGCTGGCAGCGGGCCGGGACGGTTCGTGTGCCTTGAAATGGAGCACACAGTATACGAGTTGCATGCTGGGCTGGACACAAGCACACAAACAAACCGGAGGCGGAGGTAATGAGTTTAGTGTTTTATTCCCGTGAAGGGAAAGGTCTATTTAAGTTAATTGCATCGTATACGGATGTTTGCGTGGGGGAGAATTATGCAATGAAAGTATGTTTAGATCCTTCGGTTTTCCTTCCAGGGTTAATTAGAGCAAAAGTTAAGTTAAATTAACCAAAGATTTTATTTTTCCAATTTTAATCGTTTGAATTTTACTAAATGATCAGCTGTCAGTAAGAAAAAAACCTTTACTAAATGAAAGAAAAAACATTGAAGTTGAAAAACCCACATAAAAAATGAAACTTTTATTATTTTTTTTTCTAATGTTATGTCTAATGCAATACAATAAAATAAAAGGTTTTGGGACGGCTCGGTGGTCTGACTATTAGCGGCGTAGGCCTGTGCCATACGATCAGGCTCGACGTTTGCATCGAATCCCGAACGGGCCCCATACGCAGCCCCCTGTAAGCAGGATTAACAATCTTGATATGGATGGATACACTCTGTCACAGAAAGAGCCAAAGCACACTGGTGTCCTTGACCCTACTGGGTTGTTGTGCCACCCAAGAAGAAGAAGAATTTCTTGATGGATGTTTTGAGGCTTGGCTTGGCTGGCTGAGTAGTCTTGGCAACTATAGCGCAGGTCTTCACAAGACAGGACTGTGAGCGTTAAATTTAGAAGAAGTTCTTTGATCAAAACACAAACAAATATAAAATAAAATTAAAAAGACAAAAGACACTAAAAAAACACGGCCTTGGCACAGTAACTTCAAAACAAAATTTAACAGTAGACGTCGGAGACTTTAAGACTTAGTTGTTATTTTATATAAGGCATTGTTTCAGCAATCAATTCAAGAGAAACAAACAAATAATATAAAAAGACTTCAATATTCACTATCAGCTATTCGTCGCGATTTCTTAAAAAAAAAAACAAATAAACAATTAAGAATATTGTTTAGAAATATGAATGAAAAACTTTTACTGTTAATATTCTTAAGAAACTTTAATTAGGTGTAAGCGGTTTAATATACTTTTTTTTCGTAGTGACGGCCAGGCGTATTGTGTGACTAAGTGAACCCGTCCATATATCAAGATTGTTAATCCTGCGTATGGGAAGTTGTGATTAAGTGTAACTATAGCAGGATAGATAAGCCTGCGTATGGGAGACGGCAGTGGTCCGAATGAGATTCGAACTGGTGACGGGCCTTTTGACAGCCCTACGCCGTTACCACTCGACCACCGAGCCGGCTCTAAATATACGTTTAGCACGTATAATAAAACGTAAAAATAAAATAAAACGTACGTAAAAGGATGTGAATATAAAATACAATTTATGAAAATCATTAGTTGAACCAATCACAGTAAAAGACCTTGTGGAAGCTATTCAAGATGATCTAGATGTTATGCGTTATGGAACAGCACCTCCTCCACATGGCTTGTTTCTGCAACGCCTCATTATTATTCGCGACCACCATCCCCACAATCAGTGAAATTCGCAATAAACACTGCCCTGGCCCAGCTAACTGCTGGTGCTAGTCAAGTGTTGTCACCCCGTACCATAAGCAGGCTACACGCCATGCTAATCGAACGAAATGTCCCCCACCATCATCCCCTATGATAACAATTTCCTCAATTGAGCTCAACCGTTTACGGGCGGCTGAGTGGATTAGAACAACCGGCCAACTCCGCCGAGTGGCCGCAGCCACCTCCGAACGCACAAATCCCAGCCATATCCAAAGAATCGGCCCCGTTCACCGCATTCAACCGGGGGCCAATTTAATCCGCACAATTCACCGACCGGAGGGCGAGTAGTTGGCCTCATTCCGCACGACGACCACACGACGTCGGTCACTGTCCGTAAACCTCACACAGGTCCGTGGATGCACAGAATGTAGGTTGACAAATTTACGCATTCATATCAGACTGCAACGTGCCGGCACATGGGGCCATGTGTGTGTGCCATCGGGAGATTGGGCTTTTGGTGGCCAGTATATCAAACCGATTGACGTAGCCTGACAGGCCCATGCATTCCTTATATAAACAGGCGTTTGCGGTAAACCACAGAAGTGTGGGGAGGGAATTGGAGGTAATTGCAGCCGTTTGATTGTAGCCGTACTGCTGCTTCGGTACGATTCTCATTCAATCCGTTCGAATGCGCAAAGAATGTCGAACTGGCTTATCATGTACACATTGTCACGGCTGGCAAAGAGCTCATCACGCCAACTAACTCAATTTGCCTTTATTATCCCTTTGAAAATTGCGTAATATAATAACACAGCGAGGTATCTAGGTCATTATTAACAAAAACTGTTGGAGCTGCACGGCCACATCCAAACCTCTCGACGCAACTGACGCACGATCGCGTGTCGAGGCGTTAATCACTTTCCCTTGGCTCACTGCGCGTCACGCCTGGAACAGACCATTTGTCGATTCCGGGAGGAGCGTTCGCTCAATTGAATAATTCTTCCCTAATGTGAGATACTGATCTATGCTTCGGCCCCTTGGAGCGTACATGTCTGGAGTAAGAATGGGACTACTTACGTCGGTGGGTTAATCATGGTAAGCAGCTCGTTCGGGGAGTTCGGTACCCTTCGGATGACCATACGCCGCCCATCAGTCGATCCCATGCCGATCGAGGCGAGCGACCGGATCGAGGTGGCATCAGAAAAGAGCCGCGGCGTGCCTCCGACATCGCTGAAGATGTACGAACCGCTGCGCACGATCGACGTCTGATTCTGTTGCACACTTGCCAGCCCCTGGGGATCGTTTGCTAGTATGGAGAGATCATCAGTTGGAATCAATACTAAGCTTACAAACGCATCCTGGGGCCATTCCCGAACCTACCTGATCGCACCGATCGTAGACTGTTGAAATATTTCGGCTTCAGATACGAGCCAACCGGTGCCGTTGGAACTGTGATCGAGCTCGGCCCACTGGACAGTGACCCTTCGCCGGCTTCCACCTTTACATGTGCCGTCCCACTCACTGTGCCACTGGTACTGGGGCCACCTCCTGCTGCCGTTCCGCCCGGATCACCGATCGCTCCACCCGTTTGGCATGGTACGATCACAAACTTGCGCCCACTTGGTCCGACCGTCGGGAGCAGGGCTTTCGTTTCCTCGCCACCGGAAGTGCTCGGTGGTGATGTGTTCGTCGCACCGCCACTGTTTAGCTTGCTCTGCTGACGGTAGTTACTGTTGATGGCGGTATAGTGCAGATCGTTGATCGGGCGCCGATTGGGAACTGGGTTCACGGATTGAATTTCCACCTGGTTTTGCTCCTGCGTATCCATCGTGCCACACTCCACGTGAGAACGTTTAGCCCGGTGGGGGGTAAGGTACGTATTGGGCACTTTCTTTCACTTTCACTTTGATATCACAGCACGCACGGATCTCTCATCGGCTGAGTTCGATCGATCGTGCACTCACGGGACGTTATTAGCATTATTTACAGTCCGTGTTGCTATTATGCTGTCTTGGTCTAGCTTGGCGTTGATTGGCTGTTTCGTCACGACACGAAAATAAAACACACTCACTCTCTTATTAATTATTCAATTAGCCAAAAAACAAATCACAATCGAAGCTGAAAAAATGGTAATAAACAAACGACGAACGGTTGCGTTGCTATGCGACAATAGAATAATTTACATTTGAATTCCTGAACACCCACCTAAGGCCTGCCCAGTGTAGGGGGGTGGAGCGGAGGATGTGGAAACGGTAACAACGCATATTTTTATCACACCACTGAAGGCAATAACTTTACGGGGGAAACTTTTTATTTTAAAACACGTTTATCGTTTATTCACCGAGTTAGCGAGAGAAAGAGAGAGAGAAAGGAGAGTCGATGTGTTCCGGCTGCTAAAAATAAGCACCAACATAAATTCCCCCCCGTATAAATTTCCTATCCGTTTTCCGAAACATTAAAAAGCCACTAAACCATGTATAAAATGCTGCGCTTTTCTTTTTCTCGTTTAGTTTTTGTTTTTAGGATGATATTTCAAGTTGTTTAAGACAATCAAAGGGAAGGTGGAAGAATAAACCAGCAACCACAAAATGGTACAATCTGCTAACACTTGGCCACTCACGCACACTCTGGCCACCAGAAGCTGGCGCTACACTAGCTTCGGCCCACTGTAAGTACATAAAATTCCTCTATACAGGGCTGATCGTAAATCAGTGCCGCGCCAAATCCTCAACAAACGCCGAGCAGGAGGAAAAACAAAACTTTTGCTTGAAAGAACGAGACACGATCGTCGGTGCAGTTGGACTGGGGTGGTGGTGGGTGATGGGTGGTGACCGTTTTTACGAGTATCTATTGCCTGGTATTAAATTGATACCGTGAAGCAAGACGGAAATGGGTACAGTTATGTTGTGCGGTTTGAGTTGTGAAGTCTACAGAGAACAAAATAAAGGATAACGAACACAGAGGAGAGGATTTATGGCGATCGAGTCAAGAAGAGTTATGCTTGGGAATAAAAGAACTAGAGTATATCGCTTTAAGTCGAATTCTGAAAAATTATGTTTATATCTTTTGAACACTTAAGGAAAAAAGTGAAAAAGCTACTCATTATTTTTTTTATCTACGTACAATAATCATTTTAATTCATTTTCGTACTATATGGTCAGGTCACTTTGATTACTATGCATATGTGTCCAGCAGTTTCTTGTTCTTGAGGAAGCAGAGCAGGTTCTTGTTGTTTGTCTCAGTCCTTTATTTTGTAAATTATTATAACAATTAAAATAAAAATTGTAATATGCTACACTGAGCACAGCACGAACCCGATGTCTCCCATGAAAACATAAAACAACTTCCATTAAAACATAAACATAAAACAGAGATGAAAAATGACAACGCATTAGATATACGATTTATGCCAGCTACCATGCGTAGCATAGGGTCATAATAGCATGATCTCTCAGTAATTTCTTTTCCTCAAATTTCGAAGAAAATGTCCCAATTTTCGATTTCTCATTCCCAGAATGTTGAACGCTTCAGTTTATCCGTTCGTTGGTCTTGTCCGTTCTCTTGATCGAGCCTGTGCTTTTCCCATAGTGTCCCGTGTTCCCAGTGTGTGATGATCAAAGATACCATCAATCTTTTTTTTTATACATTTTTCTAAGCTCAATCACAAAGTTTCTCTATATTCAATGGTATTTCCAGTACATGAATTGTACGAAATCAAATAAAGGCAATGAAGGTGATGTTCAACAGTCTTCAAGTTATTGACTAATAGCATTAGAAATAAATTAAATTTTAATATTCGCTTCATTTAAGATGCCTTATTTGAGATATCGCTTCTGTAACGTGATCCCTCAGTGATTCTTTTCCACCAAATATTCAACCCTCCCGATTATCGCGGATGCGCAGGTCTCCTCCCCGTACAATGTTTAATGACATGTTATATGTAAATTCTTGTTCTTCTTGGATGGCAGAAAAGTCAATCCTGCATCAGTGGTCCGCACGGGATGGGATGCAACGTCGGGCCTGATCGTATGATACAGGCCTATGCCGCTACCAATCAGACCACCGAGCCGTCCAAACACGTAAATTAGACAGCAAAAAATTAAACATATTATCCATCCATAGATCAACACTATCATTACAAATTATTTAATTGTAATCAAATATTTGATGCTTTTGTAATATCTTCATGATCAACTGTATCTTCATCGTTATTAATGATCATATCCTAAAGATGTAAAATTAATACAACATAAATATAACATAAAAAAGCCGTTCAGGCGTTTGTTTTATCGACATGTTTTATTCGCGGCATTAAAAATATAGACAAATGATAAGACTTTTTTAAATGGTTACCTTTAAAAGCTACACCAATACACAAACATACACTATCGTGATAATCTTTTTTTTCCTCTTCAATCAATTCCATTTAAATTGAACTTAAATTTTCTCTATTAAATTAAGATAGCCTCCTTGTCATTTCCCAAACGTTTATTATGTCGTGTTGGTGAACATCAAAACCGAAACTCTTGTCATGTTTTATGATCGCTTGCATGTCGCCCTCCAAAACGATCACTTCGGATACATTGGTACAGCAGTTGTAAATGCTCCCGATGCAGGGAAAGATGGCATAATCGTGGCCGTAAAACACGCACATCAATTGACTTGAGCTACAAAGTGTTCTAAAACTTCTTTCGGCATCGCCGTTGGCCACCCGACAACCGATAGTTCCGAGGTTAAAACGAGATGCCATGTTGCGGCACACTTCCCTTCCCTTATACCGTCAGCATCCTTCCGAGATGTTCACGATCACCCTTGCTTGCACCCGTCTGTTGAACACATGCCAAACATGACATCCCGTCGTGCGGATGGCGATCGGCGGCTGTGACAACAAAATAGCACAGCACGCCTGCCTGCCAAAACAGTCGGAAGTAGTTCCCGAGTGGCAACCCGTGTCGCGTGTGTTGTCCGGATCAATGTTTACAAACACAAACACTCAACAGCGTCGACGCATTTTACATGCAGACATCGTTTACTGCCACCCCTGCTCCTCCCTGGATGGTGAAGTACTTCACGGCATTGACTCCCTCTCTCTCTCCCTCTCTCTCTCTCTCAATCACTCTGTTTCTACACTATGCTCTAATCTAAGAACCGCCCGGGGAACTTCCGAAAGGTATATTCCTTTGGGGGCGATCGGCTTCATAGCCTCTTGCGGCTGATAAGATTGGAAACACTTAACTGACGAAAGGGCACGTGAATCCCATCGGTTGTGGGTTAATGTGTGCCTATGTGGTTGTGTGGTCGGTGTTGGCGTTTGATGGACAGTTTTGAATGGCATCACCCTGGACGCGTCTAGGGCTGCCAACGGTGAGTTGATTCATTTTCTTGGCACACTTTTCTGCACCTCGGCGTACGGTTCAGGGCGAGCGAGCGTTGTGCAGCTGCGCTTATCAAATAGCACGTTACGTAAATGGATTTGCTCGAGCTGGAATTCGTGTCCAGGTCAAGCCTACTATCTACAGCTAAACTATGGCGTTTGCTTAGTGCCCGTCTATAAAGCATTAATCCCACCAGTCTATTGCATCTGCCTTCCATATTAATAAAACCGTCTGTTTGAAGTGAACTTTAAAATGCAATGACGAGTTAAGTTAAATCTTAAATAACTTGACATTTTGGAAAAAATGACAAAAAAAATATGACGTTGGGATTAACGATTTAAATGTGCAGCCATTAAATGTTATTTAAAAAAATGGAACAAGTAGGAATAATTTTACAAGTAATGTAACAAAAATAACCGAACACAGCGATAAACTGTAAAGAATTAAGAGGAACATTCGACACAGAAATTTTAGGGAAATGATTCCAACTGTAAACTGTGCGATTTTGATTAATAAGAATTTTTACTAACGTAAACTTGATTATATATTTCAGTGCTCGATTTTTGTATGAAGCTCTTCAACCTTATCACGATTATTTTCTGAATGAAAAAGGAAATAGGTAACAACATCTATTTCCAAATAATAATATTTTTGTTCCTGTTTTACACAGCGCCTGCCCACGCTATTTAGCTCCCAGGTCGTGTGAACCATATAAACATTGTTTTTACACTTGTTTTGAAAAATAGTTTAAACTAAAATACAATATTCAATTTGCACAGAGTCCATTTAGTTATGGAGTGCATATAGAGAATATTTGACTTGCACAGAAAGGCTGAAGCAGTCATTGAATGCGACGTTATTTTGTTTCAGCTTGGAATTGCACGTAAATTACAAGAAAAGAACATCCATTGTAATCCGAAAAACGTTTGTTAAGATTTGTCTTGGCACTAGGTTTCTGAGCCGGGTGTGTAATCACTCAGAACAAGCAGCAGGAAACATTCATATTCTTGGTTCGTCTCGGTTAAAACAGTGAGTTCGTAATGGAGTTGTGATCGTTAAGGATGTGAAAAAGACGAAACTATGCAAATAACTATGCACATAAAGTAGTAATGAATAAAATATCTTTTCATAGAAAAATATTAATCGGTTGTAGCTATCCTCAATAATTCAAAGAGAGATTATTTGATTATTGGGTGGCTCGGTGGTCTCATGGGTAGCGGCGTTGGCCTGTTTCATACGATCAAGCCCGTCGTTGTTTCAAATCCCTGCCGCTCCCCATATGCAGAAATGACTATTCTGCTATGGTTACACTTAATAAAAACCCTTATACATCGCAGGATTAACAATCTTACACTCTAGTTACAGATAGGACCAAAGCCCACTAGAGCTCTGGTTAGAAAGGCCTAACCCTGTTAGGTTGTTGTGCCACCCAAGAAGAAGAAGAAGAAAGTATTGGTACGATATTTGAGAAGCTTTTAATTTGAATTGGAAATAGGTGATCCACTTCTTCTTTAGACATATTTTCCGTTGGAAAACACTTATCATAGACTATTATAAGGTCTTTAATTGGGGAGCAAAATGTTTCACTGCGTCTGCAATAAACGTCCCCTCCATAATTTCTTCACCAATATACCGCCTCCTTCAACCCTGACAGCCACATTCGCACTTTTAATTCAAATTCCAAAAATTCCTTATCACACTGACCATGATTCACCCTTTCTGCTGACGCAAAAAAAGCGAATCGCTACTTATCACGCTTAGCGATTGCAATTGCAAAACACGTGTGACACCTTTCCGCGATATGAACTACTGCGTCTGTATTGTAAAAAATTCCTTCACGGAAACGCAGCACATGACAGACCTTCGTTGCCGCTTCTTGCGTAGAAGATACCGGGCGATTGCGTCCGTGTTGGTAAGCCTGGTTGGTCTGCCACAGCTCCGACAAGGATTCTTTCCCATCACAAACAACCGTCAGATCCATCAAGCATCGAGCAAGCGATCGAGGGGTTCGAGCCGTGTCAAGTTCGGCGGCGGTGGTGCGACACCCAACACCCTTCCCTGCAACCGCAACCACACGCAACACCAATCAACACAACAACAATGGCCAAAGGAGCAGAAGAGATTGGCTAATTTTAGAATGTCTTTTAGGCAAGATAAACCAAAGAAGTCGAGGGAAAAAAAGGCGAAACACAATGCCTTTGACCACGCTGGCTAAGGTAAGGGTAGGGGCGAAAAGAGAAAGACACATCAACGCTATCAATTTCCCGGACCAGACAGTTTTTTGTTCCTCTTTTCACACGCGTTTGCGATCTTGGCCTTTTTTTTTTTTTTGGTGGCAGATACTAATTTCACACCCCACGTTACTGACCCACTACTGCAACGCGGGTGTGAGAGTGTATCTTTGGGCTTGGGTGGACAACAGATTATACTAGCTATCTACCCCCTGCTGCTGCCTTGCATTGACGGTGCGATGGGAACTACCCGCGCATGATAGGACAAACGCGCAGATAAGGGTACACTTCTCGCTGATATCCAGCAGATAAGTAAAACCTCAAGATCTCAACAGTCCGGCTTGTGTTGCACCTGAGTGACTGTGTTGCTTCGGTGCATGTTTAATTCTTCACAACTTATTGAAGGAGATCCCTTCTTACTTTAACACTAGAGTTTTGTTATTGAAATACCCTGTAACGAGTTCCCAAGTGCTTTAAAAAACTCCCATCCCGGGGGAGTTGTATTACTGACTTGTGGTAAAACCCCCCACAAACCCGGAACTACCATTAATCTTTACTTCGGGCAGTCCGACCTGGGTAGTGGACTGGACGGTTTGGAATTAAACTTCGCATTAATCTTTGCACGCACATCTCACCCCCGAGATGGTTGCCACAGTAACAACACACTTTGGTCATACCCGTCCAAAACTCTCTCTCTCTCTCTCTCACACACTCTCTCATTCTCTTTCCCTCTCTTCACAGTAACACACACGCATCACAGATCTCAAACGAGGAAGAGGAAGAAGCACCATTAATTAGAACATTGCCGCCGATGGCATGACGCGGTGTGGTGTAACTATAACTTTTGCCACTGTCATTCCCGCCCCGACACATGGTTCTCAGGTTCTCCGATGTCACGACGATGAGGTTGTAAGAACACGGCCGGGTGGTTTGTACGTGCGAGTGCGCACTCTTCCTACCCTCACAACCCCACAACTCCATCACCAGCGCCAGTTGCGGCCGAAAGTCGGGGACACGGCGTACGTGTACTTTTTGTGTAAAACAAATACCCGGTGGTCACTAATTTTCATGCCATAATTGACATTAATTTATACATCGGCTCCACACTAGTCGGTGTCACACACTACTGCAGCACGCTAGAACTCGTGCAACTAGTGCTGCTGGCTTTGCGAACTGCCCTATTTCGCACACTTTATGGCGGGTGATCTATTTTTCCATTTCATTATCACGTTCACAGCACGGTATTGTCACTCGTGATGTTGCACGGAGATACACACCTACACCAACGCACACCAGCGCCCGATATCTCATCACCTTTCCAGCTCCTACGATCGCATCACACTGTTGCATCAACGATTATGCACCAGCAAGATGCAGTAGTAGAGCAGCAGTAGTTTTCCCTCTGTCAAATTTTCCCATCCAGGGGTAGTAGAGGTTTTCGCCCCACACTCTGTGATTATACTGATGGTTTTCAGTTTTGCTTTTCGCTCTCTCTCTCTCTCTCACTCTTTCACTTTCTACACTCTTTCCCCAGAACTCGGCGTCACATCATTTTTTGAAGTTTATTTTCACTCGTTTTTGTTGCTTTCTGGGCACGGGTCGGGTTAACATGTTTTTTTTTTATTACCACCACCGCTCAACGTGTTCCGCTCCCGATTTTACAAACGTTTCCGATCTCACTTTCGCAGCTTGTCACATACGCACGCGCGTTCGTCTAATCGCGCACAAACGCACACGCCTCTTCAGCCCCTGTCTGTGGGGGCGTGCGGTGGTGGAGAGGGCGGTCCGGACGGTCCGGTGACACAGTGTCAGGCCATCTCATCTTGAACGCATCACGAAGACTGACCGACGCAATCAACCGTCCATCAGCTCGGACCCCGCGCACCGGTCGTCGGGCGATTGACGGCGGGAACCCATTTGCCGGGATCGGCTCTGTGACACGACGACGGCGACCGTGAAATCGAAACGCTCGGTCGATGATGATGATGATGATAATCGGCGCACGCAGGCACGAAAAATGGCGCGGTGGGGCCACGAGAACACGGGCGAAAAAGTAGAACCTTAAGATACACACGGTTAGACAGTACAAAAGCGAAAACCAAACAAATAAAACCTCCGAAATGAACGAAACAGACGCCGGCGAGACGTGTCGTGTGCTTCTGGGAGACGGGGGACCCTGGACGTGAGATTGGCTACCTGTTGCTGTTAAGACGCGGCGCGGACAGGCTTTAAGAAGATCGTGCTGAAACAATTCACACGCAACACAGACGAAGACGAAGACACCCCCCCCCCAGACCTTTGAGGACGAACTAATGCCTCGTCGAGTTGATCTCTGATTGCAGCTCAGCACGTAAGCCAGCAGAACCGGTTCGCCGACACACGGTAAGCTATCAAGATGTCAGCTGAGACTGCCGGAAGCCACTGCAATCCTCCTGGTGGACAGACACCGCACACGAGACTGCAGAGCCGGGAGCTGTAATCTAATCGAACACTGCAAACTTCTCGGCCCTCGGCCTTATCAATACCGACCCGCCACCTGGGCCCGGGTTTCGTTCCATTTTTTGACTCATACGGTGCACGTCTTACGATGTCGAGAAGCTCGAAGGCTTTTTATCAGCAAACCTATAAGCCTCAAAGGTACGCGTAGGGCCCTCCTAGCGGTAACTGCTGTACAGATATTCGGACAGTTCTTCGGTTCTTATCAATCTACACACAAACACACAGCTACGCTCTCTTTCTCTCTTCTTTCTTCTTGCAGCAAACGTGTTTGTCGTCGCTTCACTGATTTCGTTCTAATTTCTCACTAATTTGAAACGAACTGTGGCAAAACCACAGACCACCGCGCGTAAGGATTCCCAAAACAATAACTCACGGCTAATCGAGCAACACGCGACGTCGGTGCGATCCAGGCCGAACCGGCTTCACGTTGTGCGGTGCGTACTCGCGGTCCGGTCGCTATCGCTGCGCCACACTGCTGCGAAACAATCGACTAGCCGCAATGGCAACAGCCGACCAAGTGTGCACAACCGCTTCCAGCACTGGCCGAGGAAGGCCCCCAAGCCGCTTCGCATCGTGCCCCAGTGCGGATCCAGCCGTGCCGATGGATTGTATGCGAACCGCGCAAGTGTTTCAGTCTCGCACATCAAGCGACAAATTGGTCTTCCAGCAAACGCTTCTGTTAGTGTGATTCAAATTGATTATTTTATTTATTTATACACAAAAATTAAAAAAATGGCAAGGGAGTTACAACATTATGGTATTGATTTTTTTTAATCAGAAATTAATTAATGTTCAGGGTGTAATAACTTATATTGCACTGTCAATTATTTTTGTGCGCCACTGTAAATGACACATGATCTGATTAGTGGTTTTCTCTCGATCACTCTCTAGGTTGCTTTGTGTCTTTCTCGGCCTATTACTACTTCTTTCACATTCTACGCTAGTACGATATTTTCCCTTTCTGTTAATTCTATTATTTGCCCTGATTTACTACTTTTTCAATGTCATTATTGAGTATTAAGTAATGATCTACCCTGTGCTGGACATTTTAGTCATTTTGTGTTTTTCTTTATAATAATTACACGTTTTTTTGATTATTAAAATGTATTATACTACTTTTATATTAATGGATCAACGTTACTTGCTAAGAAAAATTAAGGGCTAATTTACTCTAGAAATTAGACTACAAAATATTGTTTTTTTTTTTTGTTTTTTGTACCTTAATGCAGTGAACAGAAATGCTAATTTGGTTTTATATATCTACAATTGCTCTCTAAAATAATATTCTTATCGTTGTTAGTTTTAAATGACATTTCAAATTCATTAATCTTCCATCGATGCAAGGGTATCGGTACTACCACACAATATATTGTTTTCGAAATACATTAATTTTATTACATTCATTAGCACCCCAACCAGCTACCGATCAACTGGATGGACGATTATCAAATTCGAATACACTGAATTGAATTCATTTGCTCTACGGTTTCAACTTATCAATCCCATTTTCTCACTTCTACTTCTTCCCCTACTTCTGCACTTCACGCACAGCCTGTACGATCTAGAAATTTTAATCACCAACAAACATGCCACAGTGCACGCAGCTTATCATTGCGTTGTTTATAGTCATAAATAAAACGAAAATTTCTAATTAAAATACACAAAAGAGCTTTCCACACACACATTTTCAGCCACTCATGCATCTCGGGGAACGGCTATGCCGAAACGGCGTTATTATTAGAAAGGAGTAGAGCGCGTGAAAGAAAGTGGATTCAGTTGAGATGAAATTTATTGTTCAAGTTTCACGGTGTAAGTAAGTAGTTACACAAAAAAATACAATAACAAAAATGTAGCTAAACAAAGATGTTTGTGAAACGAATTTTGTGAGAAAATATCTCTCACTTACGAAACAATTAGATACTGGTACACGAAACAAACAGCGAGCACCTTCTACCGTACTTACTATCTCCACAGCAGAACAAAAATGGCGGAAACTCATCAATCTCCATTAACTGCTCGGTCGTCAGGCCGGTGGTAAATCTGTCAGCGGCCAACGTTAAACAGATGTCCACAGGTCCGGTCGGTCCAACAGCGTGCCAGCCCGCACGATTAAACGCTGGAAACGCTCCGCACAGTAAGTGGAGAAAAGTTTTCTACTCCTTTTAAATTACTTAATTGCCATTTTCCGTTTTTCACAAAACCGACGGTGAACAATTAGCATACGTCCCCATTATGTGCGGCATCAAGGCGAGAAGGTAAAACGGAACGAACGAGCAACCTTACCGCGCCAGACGCTTAATAGAGACATCGTGCTGTCCCCGTCGCGTCCTAAGCTGCACGGGAGAGCATCTGCTCCATGCCACCATGCCATCATCAGCAACATCATTTGCACCGTCGCTCCGTCGTCGTCTTCGGATGTTACTCATTTTCTGCAATCTACAATTCAAATCGTTCTTTTTGTTGTTCCTCACCGTCCTGACCCGTATGTCGAGTGTGCATTGGCATTACGGGGTGGCGGGAATGGTGGCTGTGGGATTGAAGGTGCATTGAAGGGTGGAAAGGGGGACGCGGGGGACCGTGGGTAGATTTTGTGTCATCCGCTTGAGTAACTGGTTCTATTGGGCCCGTGCGCTGTGCACTCAAAGTCATACTAATTCCGATTACTACAAATTGATACCTTCCTTTCGGACATGTGCGCATTGCATGGAGACGCTTGGTGTTTGCGTTTGCGTCCGTGTGCGCAACCACACACGCACACACAAACACACAGGGCTAACCATTTGACCGCACTGAGGATGATAAATAGTGCAATATCAGTGTTTTGTACGTAACCGTTCGACAACGGTGTGAGGATCTTGAGAGAGGAGTGAAAATAAAATGGTCTAAAACTATAATAACTTTCAAGAGGCACATCAGGAAAAATGTGTTTAAATAATGAATAGCTTGGCTTGGATGCTTCTTCACGACTCCATCACGGCTCCCTCAGCGGATCTTGAAAGACGTGTGCGCTATTATCGAAATGCAAACTTTCCCTTGGGTGCAACGAATTGTACCAAGATTAAGCGAATTTACTCCTGCATGAATCAACTGAACTCGTTGCACCAACGGGTACGAATTAGAAATGGAAAAAATGTATTCTGGAAAATATTTACTTGATCCTTGATCTTTCAATCCACGATTAAAACATTTTGGGTCCGAACCCGGACCTGATTCCAAATTGGTACTCGGGATTTGGATTGGTGGTCGGATTCAGATTGCATCAATGAACCGAATTGAATCTAATTTCTAAGCTGGAGCTAGGATTCATATCTCCGGTTGAGCTTCTGTTCGATACTGTATTTGAAAGTTTTTTTCTGCGGCCAAATATTATTAATTTTCATCTTTTTTATTTCATTTCCATTATTTCCATATGGGACTAATATATGTTAAGGAGGCAATTGTGGGATGAGTGTAGATAAAAGAATAAATTTTTTTTTTCGCTTTATCAGAAGTTTGATTATTTATTGTGCGGGTATTTAAGGCCTTTTTTTATTTTGATGTTGCGGTCATGCTGCTTTACGATGTCTGTTTGCTTGTACAAGAAATTTCCAAATATTTTCAAAATAAACCTGTATAAAAAACGATAACGGGATAACGAATTGTCAGACGACGGCGCGAGACCGTGAGCGATTTCGAATTTTGTTGCAGCAGGCTAAGACCTCAAAGCGGTTGTGGTGCTCGATCCGGAGAATCCTTAACTTAAGGGGGATTCTGAAAGGCCAGATGCCATATCTATACGTAATCTTTTCTTCCAACAAGCAAAAATCCTACAGAAGTGATAGAGATTTACAGAAGTCGCAGAACAGTACCGAACTCGTAGCCCTCTTTGTTAACAGATTTTATCATCTTTCTTTCAAGCACTTGACTTTTCTGAAAATGGGAGAAATTACATTTTTTCGTTTTGAAAATGTTTAATTTTTTATTTGTTTGTCGATGTCCTTATAAATGTACACAAATTTACCTGCTTATTTTTAGGTTAAGCGATTTAGCTTGTTTTCTACGGTCTACGAAAATAAATGTTTGCATACCAATAACTTCAATGCTTTCGTAACTTCATTTCATTGAATCGTTGTAATACCGCATTATCGAGTTATGTAGCTTGTGGTCTTTTCACTATGTGTAACATTTGACCCGTAATAAAACTCGTTGACCGTTTCATTTATTTTAAAAACAATATTAAGCTTACAGTATTACAAGCAAATTGATTAAATTGAACCAAGAGCCTAGTAGCGAGGTTTTGTAAAACAAAATTCTTTATTTGATGGTTTTTATTCAATGCGAACAACCTTTTACACCTTTTTTCAGGTTATCTGAATTTTGTTACATCCGCAATAATTTAAACTGTTTGAAATGAATCCGCTACAGAACTTATAAAGTTAAGCGACGCAAACAAAATACACATTAAAAATCGAATCCTTGCCTCGTCTCACTGGTTACCACCGGTTTCTTTAAGTTTCTTAAACAAAGCCGCTGCTCGGCGCCTGCGCTCGGCCATTTCCTGCCGATCCTTTACCCGCTGTGGTATTTCCGGGTTGAAGTCCGGAATCTTGTTACCGATTCGTTTTCTTCGCGCTTCTACAGAGTCGTCCACTCCCATGCTGTCGGCTGACTGTTGGTTGATGTTCGCAATAAGTCCACCAATATTCGCCAGCGAATGGGTCGGACGTTGTGCGGTAGAAGGTTCCTCGCTCGATCCCTGCTTGCTATCGTCCGCTGTCGCGTCGCTGGTATCTGATTTTGGAGCTGCTTTACGGCCCCGTTTTGGTTTCGCAACCGTTCCAGCCGCACCGCCTTCATTTGCTTTCTTGCGGCCACGGCCACGGCCAACCTGTTTGGTTGTTTTTGTCGGCACAACAAAATCATCATCGTTATCGGCAACGTTGGGGCTTTGAGATTGCTTCACTTCCTTTTCGTCCTCCTCTACAATTGCTTCCAAATCAATCACGTCGATTTTATCCTTTGCAGTAGATTGCTTTCGCTTCCGACCAACTCCTGCCTGTTTAGCTTTCGTTGGACTCCGCTTCTTCGGTTTCGGGTCCTCGTTCGGATCGATCTTTCCCGCCATCGTATCTACTGCCTGCTGTACCCGTTTGCTCACTTTCATCCTGTTGTGACCCACAGCGCTCTGCACCTTAAAGTAGTTCTTAATCGAAGCTTGCGATTTCCGCTCATCCAACCGCTTCAACACCGGCAACAAAATGTCATTCGTTTTCGTTTGACTCCAGCCAAACTTTTGGCGCGCATAATCGCGCAACTGTTCCGCATCCGGATAGCCCCAGGTAAATTCCTCCTCGCTGCAGTCCACCGTCGGCTGCAAATATGCCTCGACCACGCCCGTACTTGGAAAGCCCTCACCGATGTCGATGTTTTTAAGCTTCGATTTCAGTGCCATCCGCGCACCGGTAGCTCCATTACGACCGTGCTGCCACCAGTCGCGAAATTTACGCAATCCCGACAACATCGACATCATCTCGGACGTTTCACCCGTCTGTTCCGGTGTAGGCGGAAAGGAAGCCAATATTTCCAAGGCTGTCACCGCACCGATACCATGAATACCGGTCGTATAATCGCTACCCACCAACAGCGCCAGCTGGATCAGCTTCTTCCGATCCATGTGAAACATATTCTCGATGCCCTCGATCGTAAACTCCAGCACCAGCTTTTGCTGGTTGAAGAAATTCTTGTACACCTTCTTACCACCGAACAGCCAGATATCGCTATCGTCCGTTATTGTGCCGTCCGTAATTTCGATCTGATTCAAAAAGGCACACTGCGCTTCCGCCTCCATCGGGGCTACGATGTACGGCACGCCGAAGATTTGCAGCAGCTCCATACAATCCTGACGCATCCGATCGGTTATCGATACACCGAGACGTGACTGTTTGTTTTTTTCGCGCTCCAGCTCCCGCTCGGTTTGGGCCAGATCGAGAGCCATCCGCTTTAGTTCGAGCGGTGTGTGCGCTTCCTTCAGCGTGTCGGCCATTTCGGTAATGAGAGTTTCCGTGCTTACGGGCTTCGGTGGTGGAGGTGCCTGCTTACTCGTCGATGGTATTGGTTCTGAAGGAAACAGCTCTTTCGCAACGGTTTTATGAGAGTCCGTTTGTTTCGCCGGTTCATCTTCTTCGTTAGCTTTCTTTGTCGAGGGTGGAGTTTTGTTAACGAAAAACGGTTTCGGTACGTGTGGGATCGCTTCTTCCGCTTCGGTTGGTTTGAGTGAATCTTTTCCGGGTGTGCGAGCTATTACCAAATGCTCCAGTGTACCTGCTTTAGCAGGACTATCAATAATTTCGATGATTGGAGCAACTGTATTGGATCCAATTTCTTCACTAGCTTTAGACGGAGGTTTGGTTTTCAACGTACCATCTTCTTTGACCGCAGTAGAAGATTTAGATTGGGATACTTTATCTTCATTGGCAGTTGTAGGAGATCTAGATTTGAGCTGAATGTCTTCGTCACTTGCTGACGCGGATTTAGCACTGTCCTTATCGTGAATGGCCACCACGTTCTGCTTGGTTGGAGTTTTCTCAACATCTAAATCGGCATCATAAATTATGGTAGCCTCACTATCAGCGTCTTCATCATCGTTTCGAACTAAGCGCTGCAATGAAAAAAGTACGATAAAATTTAGATTCTATTACTATCTGCTTATGCATTGCAATCGCCTGACTTACCTCTTCAATAGTGGCTGATACAGCATCAAGCTTAATATCATCCAATTTGAGTGAGTTAGCACTCGCTTTAAGCTCTTCAAGCTGTTGTTTGAGAGTCTCACTAATACTTTTCAGATCTGTACTGGGCAGAACCGGATCCAGTACGGGCAAAGTGGGATGACCAATAATATCTCCAAGATCGATGACCGGAGGCGCTTTCTTCAGATTTTCTAACTCTTCCTTCAGCTGCGCATTTATAGTTTCTACTTTCTTGATTTTTAACCCGGTAAAAGCTTTCTGCACTGTTGAACCTTCTACATTGGCTTGTTTGGCGCTATCCGAGCTGTCCTCTTGCTCCTGTATAACCTCGTTCATTTGCATCATCGGAATGCTAATCATCGGTGCGTTTGGTTTATGTTGGCCTATCGTGACATTTGTATCATCTCCTGGTTGTTGGGCGTCCACTCGGTCCAGGTCTTGTTCTTTCTTAACAGTGAAAACATCCGCAAAAATATCGTCCTTGTCACACTCTCCAATTTCTTCCGGTTTAATGACCACCTGTACAACTTCCTTCTTTTTCGATGGTCCTGCAACGGGCAGATTTTTCAGATCATCGATGGTAAAATCCACGATTGGATTGTAGTGTGGTTTAAAGTGATTGGTGCTGTTCAGTGGTAGTGAAATGCCCGTCTGAGAATCGTTCAAATTATCCTCCGGTACATCAATAAAGTCCGAGTCGGATTCGGTTTCCTCTGTTTCGCTGATTGCTGCTTCTGATCTTGCTGATTCTGGTGCTTGTTTCTCGCTTAACCCATCCGTTAAATTCACTTGCTCCGTCTCCACTTCATGCACAGTTGCCGGCACAAGCTCCTTAATCGACTCTCCATTATGCAAAAACATTTGAGACATAGAATCGTTTATGTCCCCACCATCGACGTCCTGCGTTTGATGCAGCAACTCGTTAAACTCTTCCGTCGTTAATCCTCCGTACTCGAGCATGAAGCCCCGCGCCAAGCTTTGTGCAGCATTTCCGAGCACCCGTTTCTGTGTCCGAGACATGCGTAGCTCCTCATCGTCCAGCTCGATCACAGCGTGAGGGGTTTCATCCTGCATTAGGGACATCTTTATCGCCAGCTTAAGTTCTTCGTCCATCTCTTTATCATCTTCCTCCTCTTGCAACTGGCTGTACAACTCTTCCTTTGATAATTTTGGTACTTTTGGTGCTTTCGGAGCTAGCTTTTCTTCCTCCTCTCGAGCTTTTGCCTTTTCGATCGCTTTTTGCACGTCTCGTACCAACAGGAAGCGTGTGTTTTCGTCCGATGCAATTTTCTGTGCTGCTCTGTTTGAAGAAGTTTCAACTCCTTCCTCGTTTAGTAACGATTCCAGCTCGGTTAGCGAAAGACATTTACCACCCATCTCTTTTTCGGCTTCCTCCAGCTCAACCTGCACCTGGCGTCGTTTCAGCAGGCGCTTCATTTGAAAGGAGGAAAACGAATCACTCTCAACGGGCAGCTCGTGAAGTCGACCCCACGAGGATTGTTTGCGCGTTTCCTTGATATCGTTTAAAATTTCGTGCCGCACATCGGCCGGTAGGTTTTTGAAATAAACACTCGTAACATCGATCGCATTAAGATTCAAGTGGTAATAATGTCGCGATGCTTTCTCATCCATCGAACTATCGCTACGATCTAGATCGATCGGTTCTTCCGGTGCTTTTAGTGGTGGAAGCTTAAACATCGCGTCCGGTTCCTCTTCCCGATCCGCATGCTTGCTGGTACTGGGACCACCGCTCGTAATGGCTTTCTTTGAGGGTGATATTAGAATGTTGGTGGCGGATCCGAGTGCCTGCTGAACCACCTTTTCCTTAGCCAGTGTTTCAAGCAGTAATTGCTGTATACGGTCGGCCTCATTCTGATAGTTGTTTTTACTCTGGTTACGTTTGGCCTGCAATGGGAAGAGCGTGAATGATAAAAGATTATGCTTCGTGCGTTTTCCATACACCCTCCCAAACATACAATCGTTTGCTTCTTCAACACTGGAACGCCTCCGTCGAACACGAATATCGGTTTGATGCGATAATACATTAGCTTGCACAGCCGATGAAACAACCCAAGCACATGAGCGTTCGGTAAAGCGCTACCCTTCGAGTCCTGGAACCCCTTTATCACCTGATGCAACCATATCGAAATATCTGCAAATAAACAGCAGACGATTAGGGAATGAACGCCGCACAAACTGTACGCATCTACTCACCCACGGCCAACACTTTATTCTCGAGCGTGTCTAATGGAACCGGCTTACCGGACTGTTCGATTAACTTCCAAAGCCCTAGTACTCCCATTCTGGTCTCGATTTAAACAAGCTTCTTAAAATCACAATTCGCGTTGTTCCAGAGATAAACATTTCTCACGCACTTGGCGGTATATCGCCACACACAGGAATATTCATGAATGACAGTTGCCGGCAAACGCAAAACAAAACTTGTACAACCCAAGACATAGGTTTATATGCTCGGGTTCAATGATCCGTATGCTCGCAATTCCAAACAAAGCACAGCGGGAATAGTACATGATGTGAATGGTTAAAATATGTTTCTTCAGAAATAGCATTTTTTTATTTCGATTTATAAATTTCAGGAAAAAGTTAAGGTAATATCTTTTATCGTCTTTTATATTATTGCCTATACACATTGGAACATGAGACTGCGTAACATTTCGTCGACAGTAGAGGCTGACTGTTCTATTAAAAACAGTACGTTTTCTAGACTCTTTTTAACTATTAATGTATCGCTGTATTGTAAGATTAATTTGCCTAGTAAAATGTTATTTGTCGATCTTCTCTTCAATCAGTTTGTTATTAAAATGTTATTCATGAAGTTTAGTATCAAGCGGGTATTTAAATAAGGTGCTCATGCCTCCGTCTTCCAATCAACTTTTCCGACCATGATGGCGAACGCAATCTTCTAACTTCAATTAGGGTCTTGTCTGTTGCTTCCGTCCACGTGGGCAACTTAAGGCAACTAAGCCGACTGGTTCTAGCCTAACCCAGGGGAGCTATCGCCGCAAGTTCTTCGATACTAATTTCTTGATCAAGGTGTTGAATGGTTGGTTAGCTGGCAACCAGCATTCATACAATCAACTCGGCTTCACTGTTGTTGTCGGTGTTGTCCATTGACCCTTGATAGGTAAAGTTAGGGACGAGTTCAGAGGTTTGTTTACCCATGGATTACGGTTTGTCACCCGTAGATACATAGATCGGAAAATTCTCGATCTTTTAGCAGAATTCTACCACATAAGAAAGACCTATGATGTTTACGTATATTAAGGTCTGGCTTGGTTTGTAGAAAATGATTCTCACGGATTACGCTTTCTAGTATCAAATAGAATTAAAGACCGACTTTCTTATACTACTGATGCATTCCTTGGATGGTAGCGGAATGCCCTGAAAGTTTTTATCCAGTTTCATAATGATGCCTTCATCGACTCAGCCCTTGGCTCTAGTCGCAGAGCTACGCGTTTCACTCTATGTCTCTGGGACCGTCAATTTGACTAAATTTTCAGGTGTCTACTGCTAGTAACGCCAACGATGGATGGCCGGTTAAAACATGCTAGAAAGGCCTTCACTCCTCTCGTTGGTGTGTTTGTAAACTCATTTTGACCAGTTCAGTTATGATTTCGCCAGCTTTGGAACGTTACCGTGATTAACCTGACGGATACTAGGTGGCGATTGCACGATATTGTCTGCCAATGGAAACTCTTGTAGTCCATTAATCTGATCGTCAATGAACTGCACAAAACTACTTGTCTGAGCCGTTTATTAACCACTTTCCCGCATGCCCACATTCTGCACTCTCTGTTGCAGCATTCCTCGGTATGCTTCCCTTTTACTTTAAAACATTCGATGGAACACCTTCTGGTCGGTTTTGACTACATCTGGATTGTGACCTGACTTTGTGGATGATTCAACATTCATGTTTAGTGCTTATTATAAACGTAATGTTGGCAATACGGCCTGGCCGTTACTACCGAATAAAAAAAAACCATAATGTCAATGAAACAAATAATAAAGTACTATTCTGGTGCAAATATACAACCTCTAGAATTAAGTGTCTAATGCGATATACTTTCTATTTTCATGCTGATATAATATCAAATTGATCTTGTACATTAGGCCTATTTGCAACAGCCTGTAAATATCATTCATCATCTGCCAGAAATCAATAGTTGATCGATGTTTACTGAATTGCATATAAGCTGGCTAAAATTCAATTTAAAATCAATTGTTTCGAAAAACACATCGAAAAAATATTAAATTTTCAAGTCTATTCAAACAAAAAGTCAAAATCTCCCCAATAAAGCCAATTGAAAAGCACCGTGCTCTATGGTTGCCATCAAAACTCTATATGCGAAAACTTTACTTCAGAGCAGTACGAATTTTTATTCGTTCAATTTAATTAATTGAACTTAATTAAATACATGTTAAAACCAGATATTTGTTTTTATATGGTTTATATTTGTTATTGGTGTACTTATTAGCAATACGACCTTGCCTTTACTTCTTCACATAACATACTGTCTCTAAATCTTACACACTTAAAAAATGGCCCCATGTAAGCGTTTCCTTGCTCTTAGTGAAAGTATCACCTTTTTAGAATTTTTCAACCAATCCAACACATCTCACAGTCCTTTCTCTCTCTCTCTCTCTCTCATTGTATGATTTTCCTCACAGGAAAAAAACAGCTGCTACTAGCCATGCAGCATCCTCTCTTCTCACCTCGCAACAACACTGACGCCGATGGGCAGAGCAGCTGCGAACCAACCAAAAATCTCATCTCGCTCCGATCCGGCCATCAACTCGAGACGCCTCTCGCAGACGTGTACAGACTCTCGTGCGGGACAGTACCAGGCGGCGTGTGTGTCTCTAGGACAGTGTCAGCGAACACTGTCGTCCCAGCAGTACTCACAGTGGCCAGTGCCCAGTGCATTATCGTTGGTTGGTGGCCGCGTTCCAGGGTAGCAGGGTGCTGGGAACCACGAGTTTTCCTCGCACACGAAGGACGTACGCGTGTGTGCAGAATAACGGGAAACCTCTTGTTTCTCCAAGGTGTCTGTGCAGGCTATAAGTTAATTTTCCTTTATCGCGTTACGGAAAAACAAACACACACGAACATCAATTATGTACCACCAGACGTGGCGAGTGCATCCAGGTCCTTGCAGAACGTGTACGTGTAGTACGTGTGCTGGTTAAGTGCATTCCGAAAACAGGATTAAGAGGATAGTTTTCATGTTTCACGGAGCTCAGCATCTAAGTCCCTCTCGACGTGTGTATGTGATGTGTGTGTGTGCTTGTGTGAAAGTAATCGTGGTGATTTTCATTTTCACATCTCAAACAAAAACCCCCAGTTAGTGTGTGCAGTCCGTTCTCGTTGGGGTCCGAGCGAGAAATTTGTCTCGTTCACGGTGCCTTTTTTTATTTTAGAATCGCACACCACACGCCACCGGATCGGCAGACTACCGCGAGCGTGAAGAGCGTGCAGAGAGTGTGTACAGTTCGCATCGAATCGAGAGTGAGAATGACAGTTCACGGCTAATCTTTTCTCCTGCTGCGACGGCTGCGAGAGTAGGTCAGCATCTACGAAGGGATGGGAAAACCGTTTGCCTGCTGCTGCGTTGCTAGCCTCGAAATAAACCGTAAGCATCACGAAAACTCGTGTCCGCGTTGAGCAGCATGGGGCAGCATCCCCATCATTAGTCGGGGAGGGAAGGGGAGGGGAGGAGAGGGGAGGAGGGTGAGCATCATCATTATTTACTCGATTTTCGTACGTACGATTTGTCTTCCAAAAAGGAAATCGCGAACCGCACGGGGTGAAAGTCAGACCATAGCGAGAGTGAGCGAGAGCAAAAAAAAACAACGACAACAAAAAGCAGGATAAAAGGAAGCTAATAATGGTGCGGTGGGTGGCCGTGTCAACTTTTCACCTTGGCGATGATATGTGTGGTGATTGCGTGTGGAAAGCAGACCGGACCAGAAAAGAATGCTAGCGGAATACTTAAAAAAGATTCCCACTCTTTTCCCTTCCGTTTCGTGCGGAAAGAGATTGCGCGGGAGAAAGAAGCGCGATAGGAGCAACACACACACATACACACAATCATTCAAACAACTTTCATGAGTGGGTGGACGCACAAAATTGGCCAAAAGCTTCGCAGCGCGGCCACACGTCTCGCCGGACATTGACGATGGTGGTTGGTGGTTTTTTGAATATAAAAATCTCCCTATCGGCGGGCCCAAATCAAACGGGAAGAGCTAATCTTCCAACAACTTCCGGTGGGTTTTTATCGAGCAGTGGGGCTAAATGTTGATGGCGTGCCGTATCGCAAAAGATTCTTTCACCGCCGGTGGGGGACTTGGACAAAAGTGGACAATTTTATCCTTCGTTAATCCGAAGCATGATCTGCGTTACAAATTTTGAATTAATTCTTGTGGTCTTGTTTTAGTTTGTTTTGGTTGGACGGCGGTCTTTTCTCGTTGTGTCCACCCTCCCCGGGGGAAGCAAAGACGACAAGTACAAGGCGTAATGCAATATCCTGTCCAAGGATGTACTAGCTCTCTGCTCCCGTCAAAGACTTTACTCGTTTTCCCTCGTTTTTCCTTTCAAGGGGATTTTTTCCTACTTACCTTGTTCTACGTTTTATCGGAGATTGTCTTCGCCTTGGGCAGCTGCTGGTTTGACAGTGTCCTGTCCCTGGTTTTTTTTTCTCCCGAAAAGCATAATCATTGCCATCCTACTTTTCACTCTGGATGGATGTCTCCATGGTAACCAGGGCGTGCAAGAAATACGGAAAAACGCTGTAAGCCAGTGTGCCAGTCAACAGGATTTGCAAACTAACGCACAAGGCGCTCCATCGTTCCCATTGCTCCGTCGCTCACTTGCTTAGCACCTTACACAGCATGCAGAAAACACCTTAATTCCCAGAACACTTTTTAATCCCACCCGCCAACCTACCTGCATCCCTACGGTTCATCGTACGGAGTGAAGCACACAAACCGGGGAAGTGGAACAGCAAGCAATAAAGGAGGCAACAAAAAAACCCCCCATGCGCTCGTCTCAAGTACCATTTTTCACATCTTCCCAGATGTTTACCTAGTTTTACTTCACGCCCTTGTATCTCTTTCTTGAATTTTCCCCCGTCAAGTGAGCGATTTTTTTTTTTTTTGCAAATGTATGTGTGGAAAAGTATTGCTGTGTCTATTCGTTTACGTCCGTTGCCGGAAGGGGGAGGGGGAGGAGCGGGGAGGTGGGTAGGATATTCCATCTTGTCACAGGAACTGACGCGCCGTTGACATTTCGTCCCGTCAATCTGCGTCTCACATCCGGATGGGGACGGCGATGATGATGATGGAATCATCATATTGTGCTTCTTCCTTCTCCCCATCCCAATCACCTCGGTAAAGCGCTTTCCCTTCCACTTTCTTACTCGACCACGGTAAGCACCAGCACCCGGGCCAATGTTTCTAAATGATCAATTTCCTACTGATTACGTATTCTTGGGAGGTTTGGCATGGCCGCGTACCATCGGTAGGGATGGGAATGGCGGTGTGCGGGGAATAACGTCAAGCTAAACGGACAGGTGGAACGAACCGTGCACAGTGGCAACGGTGGGGGAAGAAAAATAATCAACTAAAGGCCGTAGGATTGGGCCTTCGACACCTGTTAGCTTGAGTGGGGCGACGTGTAATTGGACAGCGAGGAGAACGTCGCTAGTGCGCTAGTGAACGAGGCGGGAAATGGGGTTTTGCTCTGGTTAGCTCATAGTGTTGGCACCCGTTTGCGTGTAGTAGGTGATAAGTGAGAGTGTACGACTGGTCATTTGAACGTACTTTAGATTGGCGTGAAACAGTACAGTGCGAAAGCTCCAGTTAGGTTCATCAAGTCTCTATTGAATGTGTAAGGTGTCACCGCATGAATTGACATCTCATCTCATTTTACAAGTTATCGTTAGAGCTGGGTAGAATGGGTCGTTACTGTGAATACATAATTTGCCTGTACTCTTATTTATAAAAAGTAGACAAGTTTTGATATGGTTTGATATGTCATTCCGTAGTAACGTCCAGACAAATGACAAGACCAATGACTCATTCTTGCGCTCTAAGGATGATTCTAAGGATGACATTGTAAACGATGCAGACCCGTTTTGGCTTGGTGGAGTTGTAAACTTACTACTAGAGTAGTATTTTCTTAGTGTTACTTCTGTTCTTTTCAAACCAGTGTTGGTGCAAGAGGTAGGGCTTACGATCTTGATCATCGTCATTTACTTGATTTGTATTTACGATGTTAAATTCAACTTATAAATAAATATTAAAAGAATACGACGGATTTCTTAAACATAAAATTAACGATGGAAAACCAATTTAACGTTTGATTTCTCATAAAAGAAAAAGGGTTAAATAATTTGTAATTTATTTTATATAAGATTCGGTTGTGTAAATGATAACGGCATGCTGGTCATATGTGGTTCGACATTTTATCGAGTGCCATAGACCCTGCTAGGATTGTTGTGCCACACAAGATGTAGAAAATAATTTGTAAACGCTTTCAAAAACTCAACATTTCAAACAATTTTATCCAATTCGTATATTTTAGTTATGGTGAAAATTGTAATATTAAAGTAACATTTATCCGATTCCCGATTATTCGTACCATAAGCTCAGAGTTCGAGATTTATAAACATTTAAATATTGATCTGACCATTATTTTATCATAACTCACGATTATGATATTCAAACGCATAGTACACTAAAACATGCTACCGTGAGACAATTGTGTAAATCGTATATAAAATCTAACGATACATTTTTGACAATGTTTAAGAGGATTTCATAGAGTACCTTAATACGTTCTTCTTTAACTTTTGTCGTATGAGACAAATTCTAGGGCAGGCCTTTAGTATGTTCACTGCATGGTTGATGGTAAAATTGAAATATAAATAAAAATAATTTTATTCTTATCAATCTTTCAAATGCTACAAGCACTATCATATTAAACCAAAACCATCGTTTCTAAATGTAAAGTTTTTTCTTGATCTTATAATAAAAGATCAGTAAAATGGTAATCATTTCAGGCGACCATACTCTAACACCTGGCATGTCGCTCTTGTGCGGATCGTACCCGGTTTTGTACCGATGATCGTAGTTCAACACATACCCACAAATACGTTTCCCCCTTCCTTTGAAGAGCAGTAGCAGACGACGACGCAGACGAAAAAGAATATACACAACATCCACTTCGACTGTTTGTCACCTTAATTCTTTGCACAGCGCCACCCGTTTGACGCGCACGCTACGGGGTACCGAAAATAGTTTCCGCCTGACGCGCAGGACAACGGCGACGAGGCCGTGGCCAAAGCAGGAAGCGGAGAAAGGCGAGTGCGCGCGCCAGGGTGTGCTGTGGGGCGAGGTTTTTTGGATTATTATTATGTAACGAAACCAAAACAGGACAGCACGGGTTGTACGGGCTACGGCTGCGGTTCTTTTCGATGGAACGGAGCAGGAACAGTTTGGTTGTTAGTTCAGCAGCAGCGACCGAAGCGACGTTGAGAGTTTGCCAGCGCAGCGGAGAAACAAAACAAAGCCATTTTCTTTGCAATGTTTTTGTACAAAGTTTAGCATTGTCTGGACGAGCGTGGTTGTGCGAAAGTTTACCCCGAGTTTCGATCTTTAATGCTCTAATTATGAATAATTCTCTTCGGCGTAGGGAAGACAGCTTTCAAGCTAAGTGCACGCCACGGTACCACCCTTGACTTTTTTTTCGCTCATACAGTGTATGTGTACATTTCCATGTGTGTGAGTGCGTAACTACGAAGGTGGCAAAAGTGGCGAAGAAAAGCGTGCTAAGTCGTGCAAATGATGTGTGAACAATAATAACGACGATCGGGCAAATTGTTCGGTTTTACACTACGACGGCACCCGGGGAAACACGGCCGGTGTGTAGGCGAGCTGGCGGTGCACAAGCAGAGTAAAAAAAAGTCTCGAAATCATTCTGGTGCGCCCGTGTGTACACAGACGAAGGTGTGTCGGTGTGTCCGCGTGTGTGTGTGTGTGTGGGCATGTGGTAAAAACGTGGTGTAATGTGGTGCCGGTGCGTATACGTACCTCGCTTTGTCTGCACCAACGTCGTCGCAAATTGCTCTGTCAGCCGAAAGTAGTGGTAAGTGTGTTTAACACCAAATGGTGTTGGTGGTGGTGGTGGTGGTGTAGTAAAATAAAAATCACACAGCAAACCAATGGAGCAGAAACGTCAGCAACCGACAGCGATAGCAGCATACCAGCACCAGTCGGTGTGCCGGCAGCGAGCGATGTGCTGAAAAGTGGGAAGAAAATTAAATCAAATTCTTAAGAAATATAATAATAATCACCGGCGTCATCTTACATGCGTGCGGCCAGAGAGTACCGTGCGTGGGTACGTGTGCAGATGCGTGTCGATGGATGTGTACCAGTGTCGTTGTGAGCCGGGGGTGAAATACCGATAGCGAAAGTGAAATGCCCCTAGGGTCAGGAGGCTTGTTTTCCTGGTAGGCGAGCCGAAAAGCGGGCCCCCAAATTCGGGCGAAAATTAGTTAAAGTGAAGAAATGAAATTTTGCCATCAATCAGGCCATCACCTAAAACGAACGTACGCGATCGTCTGTCGGTGTCCCTTTACTGGAGTGCAGCAGAGCGTCTTTTCTAACGTCAGCAGGCGAGACAGCGGAGGCAGTGCGCAACTGTGAACGCTTCTTCCAGAGGTTCCTACCTTTTCGAATGTACGTTCTGTACGTCCAAAATACCCACGCGCCGCGTCTAAATTTGGTAAGTAAAAAAGCAACAAAATAGAGACAATAAACAAGAAATCCTATTTAAAAAAGGCATTCCCGTTCGAAGAGGATGTAGCACGTCGTTTCAGCTTAAGATATATTTGAATAGTTGACCTCCTTGCGTTGGGAAACATCCAATAAAAAGTTTCAAAGTGTTTGATTGAGTTTGTGCTTTAAATTCTAGGAATACCTAAACAATACCTAAACAAACCTCAACCACAGTTCTAATGATACTTACTCACCATTTCCACTGAACCAAACGCAACACTGCAGTATCCTGAGTACGGCTGAATGGAGACGCCTGGTGCTCCACTATCCACCGATGGAGAAGCCTGGTACTTTATGCAGAATAAATTACAAACAAAAAAAAACAACAACCAAGCCCCCAAAAGGCGTATCACGTCACGGTATAATGAAACAAGCAGGCACTCCCGTAGAGTGGCCATTGCACTAGCCTTTTGCAAAAGTGCGGTGAAGTGTCAGTAGTGTTGCTTCAATTTGAAACAGATACTATGTCAGCTTTCCAACCGGGATTGTGCAGCGTATGTGTGATGCGGCATCGTTAGTATTATTAGTCACTCTTTTGCGTACGCATTTCTAGCATTATTGTGGCAGGCTCGGTGGCATGTGCCTGTGCCCGGAGGTGCTAACAATTATGCAAACCCAGAGCAGGTTAGCTATGCCAACCCTCGTGCTTCAGCGGTTCACTTCCACCTGCCAGCGTACGTTATCAATTATTCCACCGAGAGCTCAACCAAGGGTGGGAGTGCCTGGAAGCAGTAAGAAGAGAACTGGGAGGGGAGAGGGGGTGGGGAGGAAGAGAGGGAGAGAACGAGAAAAAAAAAACAAATCCTCATTCGCAGTTTGCATTCATCGTCACAATTACCGGTGGAATCGGTGGAAATGGGGAAATGTTTTCCACACGCTGCACTGTGTTGTGTGCGTGTCGGTGCACGTCGGTTTAATCACTCTTCAAGTATTTTATACCCTCTCCGCCTGTCATTTCCTTCGCCTCCGGCTGATCCATCGTCAATAATTAATTGAAATGGATTATGAAATTACAATTACCGCTCCGGCTTGAGCCTGACGAAACATCAGCCGTCCAGCTTCAAACATTTAATTAAGCAGTGTGTAGCATATTCTTCAGCACCTTTCAGCTATCCCCATCGGTTGCAAATGTAGCATTTGCCTGTCAGAGGGCTTACCGTTGAATAAAATGCGTCCCAGTGACTGATTGACGCTTGGCATCCGGAGCCAATTCCCGTTTCCCGGCAGTGCAAAAGCCCGTACGATTGCTGCCTGCCGCTCAAAGGCGACGCAGAGAATTACCGGTTAACAAGGATACAGGAAACAATGGGTCGAAGAGATGGTAAATTATCAGCCAGCTTCCTGGAGTAGGAGCAGCAGAGTCCTTACCTTGGGATGATTAAAATGTTGTAACAGCATAAAGCATCATCCCTCGGGAGAAGCCTTCGCCGGAAGGAAACGAGGGGACCACTTTTGTGTCTTCCCGTACGAGCCCGAGCTCTATTAAAACCCGTTCTCGTTGAGCACTCCGTTTGAACATAAACATTAATGATCGTTGCAGAACTCCCCGCTACTTTCCGCTCCTAGCGGGGCGGGCAGCAACGACAAAAGGGTGTACGTGGTACCGTAAAGGCAAGATATGATGGTTGACCGTTGCTGCCTTTATTCGCTCCATGCTCGACAACGGTCAGGAAAGTTACGAAGTGGCTTCATCTACCCTTCGAACGAGTCTGACACACTTTCCGGTTCAAATGTCATCCTTTATCATAAGGAAGACGGAGGTCAATAAGTGAACACAACACGTTTCCCGCCAGAAGAGCGGAAAAGAACAAAGGAATCGGAACCCGCCCGGACTGTATCCGTTCGTGGTTCGCCTTTGGTGCGCCTTCCGTTGAGAACGGACCAACAAAAATGGGCTCGCAGCAACGAAAATAGTGAAACACGAAAATTGGAAGGGATAATTTCATTGCCCAGTTCGGTGCCCGTAGCTCACAGCCTCATGCGCCGTGCGATCCGGTGCCTCTCCGGGTTTTTATTCGCTTTCTTACCAGGCCCTACCACCGACCGGGTGCACTCGTAACCGTGACCACCCACCCCCCAGCCTCCCCGAGGTTGAACCACAAACTGTAATAAAAGTAAATAAATATCCTTTCATCATCCGCATTATGGCTGTCTATTATTAAACATTATGCTACCGTAATCCTCCCACCCGACCCGACGCATCCAAAAGCACGATGAGTGATCCTCTGCAAGTTGCTGTTTTCGCCGCCCGTACTGTGCCCATTCGCCGCGCGGAATGCGAGAGGCAATATTTGATTCTTTCTTTTCTCGGGGTTTGCTTCCTTTGCGCTCCAATTTTACGATTTACGCTCCGTTCCTCCCTCTCTCTCTCTCTCTCCCTTTCGCACTCGGTGCGGTCAGGGACGGTGATTGTCCAAGCTGTGGGCACTGGTTACTGGTACGGTTGAGCTCACACATGTGGACGTGCCGGCACGTCGATGTATGAACGGTGCCGCTTCGCAAGAATAGATTCATGAAGATTAAAGATGAATAGATGGACATGCTTCGATGGGGATCGGCATACTTTGCCGGCCCCGTAGGTTCTGATCAGATTATGCTTTGGGGTTTCTGCACCGATGAGCGGGACGGACAGGAGAGGCAAAATGACGAAAAGAGGCCTTCGGATATTTTTCAAGCGCATCCATCAAAATTTTGCTGCCGCTGCCCGCTCCGGAGATTTATGTAATTTGCAGACATGTGTGAGCGTGTGTGTTGGTACGGTCAGGCCTTGATGCAGGGGCGCGGCGCGGTGCAGAGGAACATGTGCATGCATTTGTACAGGAGCGTGCTGCTTCGGTTTGCCAACGGACCGATCTGATTTGCTTGCATCCAGGGAATCCTCATGATGCTGGCGTACGGCAATGCTAACAAATTAAGCGTTAAAAACGGTTAACCAGTTGGGTGTGTGAAAGGCTTATCCTCAGCCTTATCCTCAGTCCTGCTACAATAGTGCTATTTGTACACAATGTTTAATATTCTACCAGTTCTTTTTAAATAGCGTAGTAAACCCTTCTTTCCTTGACATGAGCACGTTCTCATCTTCTGCTATAACGCCCAATAGATTTGTTTTGTTTTCAGGATCAGGTAGCTAGCATGAAGTGTTTACTATCTTACATGTTCAGTGAAGCCCAATCTAATTGAAATTTGTTATTGATACCGTAAATTAAAGACCAGAATAACGCCGATAGGCAGCAAGCGGTTTCGCATGTTTGTTGCTACATGCCAAGACCGCAAAGTGGTTCGAGTAAGCTAATGCTAATGACTCTATTCGAAAAGTAATAGTAAGGACATTAATACAAAATTGTTCAATCAGTTGATAAAATACATTCGTGTCTTAAATTTTGCACTAATTTTGTTGATGATTTATGCAGGGAAAAAAATACAGCATTTTGTATCAACTTCTTTTGAAAAATTTCGCAATAAGTAATACGGCCTGGTCGTTACTTTAATAATTTTTTTTGAAGGCTATCAAACCATAAAAATATACATACTTTTTATTCCATGAGGTCATTTTCTCTATAGTTCTCTTTATAGTTTGCTCTAACTATCCGTACTAAATATTATTCCATGCATAGGATATTATTAATCGATTTACAGAAACATTATATTGACTCAATGTTCTTCAAAACATTGCCACTTACAATTTCAAAAGCATAAACAATCGTTAAAACACATAAACACATAACACAGAGTCATTTAGAATTATTAATTTCGCCAGATTACAAAACTACGCCATAGATAAGCAAGGTGTTGCCTTTTCAATGCTTGTTCGCATTGCAATATTAAGACTTAAAAATGAGATTGACTCATTTATCAGTAAAACATCATTCACCGATCCTATCTTGACGTGACGAAGAGTTTTCGTAGGGAACTTCTTCACCGCAGGTATGACTTGGTCTAGATGTAGTAAAGCTACGATTTCGCTTGGTGATTTTACGCATTCCAAACGTCCTGAAGCTGCAGCTACAGCTTCATCCTGTCGCACTGAAACTGTCGGTTGCATCGATGCACCCATCGATATGAACGCGGAAACATTGTTTTACGTCCGAATGTCCTGCATCAAATGGCGATTTTCGCAAAGCTGTCGGAGTTCGGTTAGTGTCACATCGAAAGCTGCTAGCTCTATTTGACCATTGTTGAATCATTGTAAGGGGCTTTCTGTTTTGGGTTGTAAGAGGCACTGTAATGGTCCATTTTTGGGTGGCACAATACCAACATGGATACCGTTCTTCCAGCACATGTCGTTCGGGCAGGGTATAGTCATCGTAACAGCCAAGTATCGTCTAACAGCCGTCCACGTTGCTCAGGCTGGTATTAATGGCGATGGTGGCGTGGTGTCTCTTCCGTAGTAGCAGCATATCATACTGAAGCTTCCAGTCCAGTAATGCTCGATCTTCGTTTTGTTCTACGGTTTCCTGAATTGATGATGTCGGTAACATTTTCGGATGGATTAACTGTTTCAAAAAACTTTTCTTTAACATACTTTAAACCTTTTAACGCAAGGAGCTAAATCCGCATATAAATAGTATAACATATAAATAGTGCAGCGTTTGTTCAATCATAGCAACCATTGGGTAAGAATAGAAAACGGTGCAAGGTACCCCTCTCTGTAGTGTGTAGCTATGGAGCGTTGCGACGTCTCGCTCGCACGCCTGTAAATCATAGCAATTCGACGAGGCTCTCGCTCACTCTTCGTTTTTTCCTTACCCCACCTCCATTCATAGCGTTACGGTCCCATAGCGCGTACGAATATTTATATAGCGAATTCATATACTTGGTTTTATGCTTAAACAAGTCAAGTACAAACTTAAGCAGGCGGGCAAAGCAAATGAGTGGATCTGTCGGAACCCTCTAACAAGGCCGAACGTTTTTGAAATCCCTTTCGGCCTCTTCCTCTAAATGATGAACAATCGTGTTATGCGTGTTAAGTCACATAAAGTAAGCATTTTAGTTCCATTTTTTATCATGTTCCATTCATAAGCCTAAATCCAGGCCTTTACAATAATCTTTACAGTAATGATGATCTATAAAATCCACTATAGTTTCAGAACTTACCTTAGCGATAGCTACCTCTTAAAACTTAAATTAAGAAGCTTCACCTTGATTCTTTAATGTTGCTTGCTGTTTATATAACATTCTCGTACTTATAATAATGAAGCTAGACGTACAAAAATGATGTTTAATAGAGTTTTCACGTTAACTCTCATAGACCCGACATGGCGTCTACGCCACCGACTGATCGGTTTATGTGCGCGTTACGATACCACACTAGCCGCACGCTTCTCCAAGAACATACATCATCCCGATCCTGTCATCTTGAACGCAAATATGCTCAATTCTTTCGCCCTACCAGCACGAAAATTCCTGCAAGCGGGAGAGGGTAAAAAAGAGGTAAACGTGAAGCAGGAAGGCCAAAGCACATTAACCGCCATCGAGAAGCAGTTTGTTTGGTTAAATCTGATGGTAACTGCTAAGCACCACCGCGACAGAGTGTGTCGTTCGCCTTACCGTGTACTACGTGTACGTCACGATGCCCTCCTATTCCCACCTGGTTCATTACTGTATGCTGTAGCGCGTAATGATGTGCTCATTAACGTACTTCAAGCGGCAAGCGTGGAGAGGGTGTGTTTATGTGCGTGTGCTTGAATTTGGAAAGGTGAAGCAACACACCCGGTGGAAAATGGCGGTGGAAGGTGATCTATCGGTTCGGTCACGGCCACCGTCCGGACATCCCCCCCCTGTGGTCTTGGATTGCGCCCTAGACGAGACTGTGGACGGACCGATGTGTTCATGTCTTGGACATGGCAACGGCACTGATTCTACAAGATCGTACCTAATGTCATAAGGATCACAAATAGGTGAAGATGCTCCGAGGTAGTTGTTGCCGGAGGAGAGCAAGAAAAGGATGTCGGGAGAAGCGCTGCTTATAGGAAAGATGATTTTGACAGGGAAAAGATTTGAAACTAGACGCAAGATAAATAAAAACCCACCAGACCAGACACACGGCGACGCCGATGTCAGGTTTTATATTTAAAAAAGGCGTGCATTTTTGCGTCATTAATAGCACCGCGCATCGGACGGCACCGACAGCATACAAACTTGCCATCCGATCAAGTACCATTAATTGGTGTTTGAGTAAAGCCAACGGCAGTGCGGACGGTTTCCCGCTACCCTGCTAGCATTAAAAATCAATTTGACATGTGTACGACCGCTGGACAACGACCCTTCAAAAGTGATTCTCCAAATACGGCCGATTAGAGTACACTGTTTCACTCCATTCCAACGCTTCCACGGCTCGGAATAGATTAGCTTGTCAATCGCTTTTAGTCCATCGATTATCCCAGACAGCTCCTATCGAGGGCTTGTTGGAAGGGGTAGGGGGTTCGCTTCCCTTTCCCACCCTTTGAAATATCCGGCCAGGGACGGACGACAACGGTCGGCAACGTTCGCCTTTGACGCGACTGTTTGGTTTGGACAAATAGATTTGTCATTCGATGTGTTTGCCTAGCGGCTCGCCGTGACCGTTCGGATGGTGTGGTGTTGCACCGTACACTGCAGCATACAATCCAAACCGTGAACAATGTATTGAACGGGAAAGTGAAAAAAACGGTGAGAAAAAAGAGTCAACCAGGAAACCTGGAGCGGAAGGACGTTACAAACGATGAAGTTCTGGACCACGAACATCGATTTTTGTTCGTTCCGTACGAACAGTTCTATATCGGAGGACAGGATGTAATGCAAACACGTGTGCCATTAGTACACATGAAAAAGACGCCTTCCTTCCAGCTTAGTCTTTCTGCAAAAATCCATCACAATCGCGATCGCGTCTGTTCTGTGCGGTGGTTTTCTAATATCTGTCATTTTCTTTCGCTTTTTTCACGATTTGTTCATCTGATGGATAGGTTGAGGTTGAGCAGATGCGGTGTCAAAACTACGGGCGGGTAATATTTTGGTAATATTTTGACGCGAACGTCCGCTGGCTCTAGCGCTCCCTGCCCGGTTGGTGGTGGCGGCGCCGATCATTAAGCAAATTTGTCTACCAATGCCACTCGGGCACGGCAAAAGCGGTTTGCGCTGAATACTAATTTTACTACTACCGAGGCCAATTCTTACTAGAACGAAGCTACCACACTTGTGTGTGTGTGTGTGTGTGTGTGTGCACGAGTGTGTACACGGAGCCAAACCGCCTCTCAACAAGGTTGTCTGGTGCGCGTGCTCAACCCAAAACCGTTCGCCACGGCACATTGACTTGCAGCACTTTTCGGGGATTATTTTTATTTTTATAAATATGTTGGCCCTCTTCTTGTTCGTTTTGTTTTGTTTTTTTCTCCTACCTTCCCACCACAAACGTATGCTAATGGCGCTTAGTACTGCTCATGTATGGGTCTTTTACCACACTGCCAAGCAAATGATAGAGATGAAAAAACAAACAAAAACATAATAAAATAATAAAATTAATTATTGACTACTGTATGGAAAGCATTTGAATGCTGTGACGTACACCGTGTGGTTGCAAATCGTGCAATTAAAGCTTCCCGTCTGGCACAATCTGAAAAGGCAACGGATGGCGCGCTCTCGGTACGGTTGCACCGACCGACGCAAGGTGGTCAAGAGCAATGCGTGTCTCTGTGTGTATGCACGCCCGACGCACGGAAGAAAAAAAAAGATGGAAGTGACAGTTTGAACTTCAAAGCCCTCCGATCCTCGTTCACGGTCAGAGACCGGCTGTCTCGCTCACCCACTGCTGCCGTCCGGTTGTGTAGCTATAAACGCGCTTCCTAAAGGGAAAGCCCTTTAGCAAAATGGATACATTGCCAACAGTGATTTTATTTCTTTTTCTTCCCTCTCAAAAACCGCTCCCCCCATCCCCCCTCCTACGTCCTGTCGAGTAAGTACGTGACGAGTAGACGACGAGTAGAGAGGGAGACGATAAAGACACATCGCTTTCCGATTGGCACCGTTGCATGAACGCGAGTGGAACCGATCGGAAAAGGGAGTGAGTGGCAAGCCGTAACAGTAGTGTAGGTTGAGCTCGCTCTCATCTGTCAGACACTGCTCGGACGACGATGCCGACCAGCAGCTTCGATTGCGGCTCGCGTACAGTGTCGTCTATGTACAAAACCCTTCACTCACGCGCGCCCGCTCACACGGTTGCTTCCGACTGACCTTTGCTTGACGCTTTGCTGCCTGCACGGCGGGTAAGGATCGTCTGGCATGGCAGCAAAGTCCTTGCCGCGCCGAAGGTATTATCGACAAATTCTTCGTAAGGCGTGTGACGGTAGTGCAAAAGGTCAGGGAAACGAACGATCGGAAGGAACTGCAAGGAGGGGGGGAGAGGAGCAAATGAATCGAATGACGAAGATGCAACGGTGCATGAAGGGCAACACGGGGTGGCCGGGTGGTGGCAGTAGGGTGTAAGATTTTCAGGGAAGCAAATGTGGAGCAGAAGAACGGGCGGCACTGCGCAGCGCGAGCGGGAAAATGTACACAAAATCGCGCTGACCATGAGCGCGTGTGCTATTTTTCAATTTTCAACATACACGCATCGCCCTGTGCACACATACAGGCGTGGGCACGTTAACAGTGTGATGCAAAAGGAAAGATTCCATGAATGCTTGAAATTTGAAAAATACGTTACGAAAAAGGAAAGGATATGTTACGAAAAAAAAACATCAAAAGCTCATGGAGGTAGACGATTTAACAAAAAAATAAATAAATAAATAAATGTGTAACACGAAAAAAAAGAATCTTTAAAAGTTGGTTTGCTGTATGTAAAACGGTGATTCATTGTTATATAAAAAATCAATTTAGAAGTAAATTAAGCCTACCTAAAGGCTGGTAAGAATTATACGCAAAAAAAACGTTAAATTTTGTGAATAATTTAAAAAAAAAAGACCAAAGTTTTCAAGCGATCGCAGATTGTTGTATAATATCAATAATCTTTGCATTTATTTCTATTTATTATTGATTATTTACTAAAAAAATATTTGATATGACATAATATACACCCTACAAAAAAACGTTATGGGGTAATAGCAGGCAGGATGACTACAATGTTCAACGAAAAAAAAATGCATTCGGTTAACAAGTTTACTTTCACTTGAACTAAATAGTACACAAATCAATTTCGTATTTGAAATGTTGTATGCCATAAATGGAAATTAAAAAAGATCTATTTCCGCGAAAAATATAAAACTGTTTTTACGTACATCAATTTGAACAAAAATAATAATATCCATTAGGATTTTTTTATTTGTTTACAAACCTGACAAACATTTTGGCATAAGAACAATTTTTTTTTTTTTATTCTGTTAGTGACGGCCAGGCCGTATTGTGTGACTTAGTGTACCCGTCCATATCAAGATTGTAAATCCTGCGTATGGGGGGTGGTTGTGATTAAGTGTACCCATAGCAAGATAGTCACAATCCTGCGTATGGGAGGCCGGCAGTGGTCCGAATGAGATTCGAACCGGCGACGGGCCTTTTGACAGCCCTACGCCGTTACCACTCGACCACCGAGCCGGCCCATAAGAACAAATTTTAAAATGAATAAAATACAAACATTCTCAAATAAGGCGGGTGCAGTGAGATCGTTAGAAAAATTATGCTTAAGTAACAATAATGTTGTGCCAACGTTTGGCTTACTTTAAAAAAAATGTACAAAAATGAAAAACAAAACCTTCGATTAAGAGGAATTTGTGTATATAGAAGACTTTGTTTTATAACCAGCATTTAACGAATGACTTCATAAATTAAACAATTCCCAATCCGGTTGATGTATTTCTAGACACGAAAATATTCATTTTTTATGTACCACTTCCTCGCATCTGCTCCTAGTACACCCTCTCTCTCTCACTCTCTGGGGAAAAGCTTAAAATAATGTATTGCTCCATACGCTAGCCACAAATGTGTCACCCACTGTACAGTCTGTGCCACCCCGTGGGGAGGGTGGGGGGAGGAAGCGAGTTGCCCCAAGATGAAGATGATGATGCCGCTCAGGAATGTCCACTCCAATGTATCGCTAGCTCACTTACATACACATGCTCCGCTGGTTGAGGTTTTCCCAGTGAGACTGCTGTGAGTGTTTGTGTATCTGCGCCCCGTTTGTACGTGTGTCTGTTGCTAGTTGGCTAGTGCTGCTGCACATTCCGTTCCAATTCCTCCGCGTGGCCATGCTTCGGCGAGACTAACGGACTGCACGGATAACTTTTGTTGAACTTTTCTGTGTCAGATCCTTGTCCTTCTTTTCACTTGTGTTCCGTTTGTTTTTTTGGTGTATGCTTCTTCTCTCTTTCTTTCCAACTGATTTGTCTCTTTCTATGCGGAGTTGCTTCCCGTGGAAGCGGGAAAGGGAGCCGTATTATTTCTAATGGCAGCGAGGTGGTGCTGGTGTGACGATGGCGTGCATCGGGCAGGAGCAGAAAAAAAGGAGAGCAGAAAAGAACATTTGTGTCAGCTACGGTCAGCGGCGAACCGGTGCGTGTTTTTCCGACGTGTCGTAAACGAACCAACGAACGAACCAGCGGCAGAAGCAACAGCAGCAGCGCACGGCCGGCCGGAGATGTGTGGCGAGTGGTTAAATATAGTCCGAATCTACTCCCCCTCCATGCTTCATCGCTAGGCCTCCATCGCTCAACCCATTCCTCACAAAAACGATCCGCGATTTGTCACCTCCGCACCAGCCCCGTTTCGTCCTGCACGTGGTGTGTGTGTGCAGCGATGTTTGACTGTTTTCATGGCTGTCAGCATTCATGGTTCAGTGTGTTTTATTTCTTTGGCTTTTCCTTTAGCCCTACGTTGCGTTGTTTTCCCCGCACCTCGCACGATACGCACGGAGTGTTGGTTTTAAGCGTGTGAGCAGCACGCTTAGCATTAGAATGTCTCCATTTGTATTTCCCTAGCTCTCTGCTGCCGCCACCTCTGCAACGCTGCCACCAATTTTTCACTCAGCCAATTGGGCTGCCTGCTTGGAGAGATACTCCGTTCAAAGACTACACCACCCTTACGCCCCCCCCCCTCCCCCCTTAAACACACGAGGACACTAGCCTCCCGGAATGTGAAAGGGTAGGAATAAAGTATTGTAACGATAGTAGTAAATCTACAGTTTGACATTTACGGTAAATTGTTTTCCTTTGCCATTCCATGGTTAGCCGACTTTCCCGTACCGCACGGGGCCGAAAAAACAATCCCGCTCCGGAAGGGTGGAGTGTGGGACTATGGGTAATGGGGTTTCGCTCTACCAACTTTTATCACCGTAATCGTCGGAATCGGTTTGTTTACCCGAAGGCCAAACCGAAACCAACTGCAGCTTAACGACCCATTTGCGTACGCGCCAAGATGATGCTTCCCGGTGCTTGCCTCAAAAGGCAGACCAATAGACACATCCATCCACTGTAACTGTGCTCTCTCGCTGGCAGTTTTGCCTGCCAGAGTGCTAAACAACGGTGCACAAGCGATGCTGGAATGTGTGGCCCTCCGTAGGGCCACTAGCGTGATTTGGAACGGGCGAGCACAGCCCATCGCTTCGGTGCTGACCTACATTCGGTTGCTGCATCCTGTTACTTGCGTTTCGGATGGGGCGATGCACGTGATCTCTTGACTTCAAACTAGACTGCTCCCGACTGGGTTCTGAAAAGTTTTTCCCTATCTTTCGCACATAACGGAAAAGATAGCGATGTTTTCTTTCCAGTGTTCGCTAAGCGGTGATTGGAAATCGAATTTCCGTTTTCTTTCACAAGCAGTCAGCAAGTAGCGGAAAGCATCCCTGTTCCGGGGAAAGGCGTTCGAAAACTTTAGCATTTCAAATTTTAAACAAGTAATTTATGCTCGTTTTGTCGCATCGCTGCTGACAGAGCGTCTTTGAAATGTGCTTATTTGGAGAAAATATTTGTTAAGTCTGTTTTTTTTAAGTAAAAAAATGTTTGCTGAATGTTGCTTCATTTCTATTTTTTTTTCTACGAAATGTTTGTTAAATACACCGTGAATTAATGTATTGATGCTAGTAGGTTCTTTATTTTCTATAATACTAATTTCAGCTTTATCTCAAGTTATGTTTGTCTTAGTTGATGTCTGTTTCTAATGTGTCCATATTATTTTCGTGAAGCTATATGACTTGACTTGAAAGAAAATATACCCACACAAAGTTGAATTTTCATTTCGTTACTTTTAATCATCGGAATGTTTTTATGAGGTTGTTTTTTCTTATTAAATTTATTCAAATATAATTTGAAACATTTTTATGTTGTTTTCGTAGAAGTAGTTTTGCAATTTTGCAAACATATTTTTGCAATTTTGATTCATGAAAAGTAAATTAAACGTTAGTTATTCGTTTTATTAGTGTACGTTTTTTGACTTTTTATATTACAAATTACAACATGCTTAATACCGTTTAATGTGGATGAACCAATTAAAAAGTTCTTAAAATTAAAGGATTGTCAGCCTATTGAATCGGTTCAGTTCTATTGAATCGGAGGTCATCTTTTCTCTTTGTTGCCTGCAAAACAAAATATTGCAAATTGATAATGTGATTTAAATGATTTTTTTTGTGATTCTGTTTAGTAGTTATTATGTGCGTTGAGACCATATTAATACGATTACAAGCCCTTACAGGGTTTACAGGGGGGACCCAGGGTACAGGGTACAGGGTCAAGCCAGCTCAGCATCGTAACACACTTTCTCAACATCGTAAAATGTATCTGTCTAACTGTACGTGCAACTCGGATCTGTTAACTTTTTTCAGCTCTGTATCACTGGATTGTGGATCCGTAAAATCTTAACTCCAACGTGTAAAATAAGTGAACGTTACAATTGAGCCGAAAATACAATTTAAAAATTCGAGTTAAGATTTTACGGATCCACAATCCAGTGTTACAGAACTGAAAAAAGTTAACAGATCCGAGTTGCACGTACAGTTTGACAGATACATTTTACGATGTTGAGAAAGTGTGTTACGATGTTGAGCTGGCTGGAAAAACCTTGTAGGCTCAGATACACAGAATCTACCGTTGTAAATAATTATATTATATTATTCTTTGAAAACTTGAGTTGCTATACCGTTATATTTTAACACGAAATACCTACGTTGATAAAAAAACCTTTTATTGGAAAAGTTGTACCAAATGAATCGTTCTAAGAATCCCACCAAAACTGTTCACTGTGAGCTATTCCTATCAGCGATTACGAAATAATCTTGAAACATTTTCTGACCTCCGTTGGATACAAAATAGAACAAAATCTACGAATGTACGATTCAATACCTCAGCAGTAACATAAAAGGCTTTCCGATTGCTTTGTTCTCTCCTTTTTTTGTACATCACTGTACATTTACGTACGCAAATAGATCGAACGCCGACTACGACGACGACGCCTCCAAAAACGAATATGGATTGTGTGAATTCCAATTTCACTCACCTATCAGCACAAGCGAAAGCACATAAAGTAAGATGAAGAAATGTGCCCTTTCTGATCTTCCACTCCTGCCAGCAGCGTTCCATCCTTTCATGATGAAAGGACCGCTCGCCGGAAACCTTGCTGCTTCTTATCCCACGCCCAACTTCAACCCCTCGAGAGTACGTCGAAGGGAAGAAAAATCAGCAAATTCCATCGATCGATACTCATCCTTGCGGTGACATATCCTCCCCAGTGCTGTTTTATGTGTTTGTTTGCCGAATCTATTTTTTGAGACTCCTTTTCTCCACAGACACTCACACACACACAAACACAAGCAAACATGGACTGCTAGTTGCCTGTGGTTGGTGTTCGCGACAGAAACCGTGGAGCGCTATTTTGCGGGAACTAGCGCCGAGCGCCGCTCGTGTGGCGCAGGTGTTCCGTTGGCTTTCATATGAAATTGCGGCCTGACACTTGGAGCATGCTTCCCGGTGTGCGCTCGGTCAATTTGCCGGCGCTGGTTCTATTCCGGAAAGCTATTAAACGATATATTGCATGCCACGGAGCCACCAGTCCACCAGTCCGTGGGATACTGGCGGAAGGAAGCGCTTCCTGGTGACTTTCTTCTTAAGCTTGATGTTAGAATTAGAATTTGTACGATCAGCATACCGGGGGACTTCACAAGCAGGCGAAGCCGGGATGACCTTCCGGATGTGTCGTACATTAGAGCAGATGTTTGTTGCTTTTTTACTTACTCGTCTTCATTCCGTTCCTCGGTCTCCATTTCAACCGTTGCTTTCTTAAGACGGATGCTCCGAAGAGCAGGGCAAGGAATAAATTTCCCAACAACCAGCGGAGCCCACACGATATACACAATTTCCTGCTACCCGACGGGCCGATGGGAAGCCATTTGCGTTTGGCTATGGTCGTAGGAAAGGATTACCTCAAATAGCCAAATGCTGCCGGTATGCGGTTTTGCTTGCCATCGTTCCGACCGAATCGCATTGTTGTACGGGGGTTTCCTCCCGGGCTTTTCAGCTGTTTGTGTGCGTCGTTCCTATGCGTGTGTGTGTGTATGTGTGCGTTTGTGAAAGGACATCTTCAAAGGGACTAAAATCTGTTGATGCTCTGACGCCATACGCCGCCGTTCTAGCTCTAGCCCACCCCGAGCGCTGGATGAAACCGGATCAATCGTAAACAAACGGCCGTAATAGCATGGGACTCGTTTTACTGCCTTTGCAATGGTTTCTACGAATTTTGTCTTTTAAATGCCCAATGAAGCGGGCGACCAGATGAACAATACTGATGATGTTGTCTCACGATGCGATAGTATGTTTTTCTGCCTGTACGTGTGTGTGTGTTTGTGTATGTGTGCAAGTGTGTGGGATTAATGGAAGTTTGCATTAGCAATTACTGTAATATCCTGACCTATCCCAGCTCAATTGCAAATTCCTGTCTGCCTTTTGGGAGAGTTATTTTTCGGCAATGTTTCATAAGACTTTTTGCCCCTGGGAACAATCAATAAAATCTCTTCCAGCTACGGTCATCAAACAGCTTTGCAATTTCCTTCCGCATTTCAATTTATCATATTCTACGAAATTTATAGTTTCTAAAATGTTCTGGAGATGTTAGAAATAGAATTTCATATGAAATAGGACTATTTTGAACGTTGCATTGAAAAAAAAACATTTCTTGTGAATTATTTTACCGTCATTGTTAGTACGAAAAGGTGTTACTTTTCAATTGAAATAGTATTTTGATTTTGAGAGTTAATCTATTTAAAAGTAAATCGATTTTTTGAGACCTTCAATTCCGTTACGATACTTAAAATGTGTTACTGAAATATTTCATATTAATCTTGTTATTAAGTGTTATTTTTATCGAAAAATAAACATATAAATTCTATGCTAGTGAAATGTATGGAACAAATTTAATAATTATCATGACTATGAATGTTGTTTATCAGACTGCTGAATTACTCAAACAAGTGTTTTTGCATGTCGTTTGAAACATTTTTTTAATGGTAAGAATAGTAGAAAAATTTAATTTTGGTTACAAAACATATGTGATTCTACGCTAGAAGCTGAAGTTATGGCTCCTCTAGCCTCGATTCTATTTAACTCTTCTATAAAAAAGCGCAATTGTTTCAAATTATTGTAAAAATATAGAGAAAAAAAAAACATTTTTGCATCGAAAGGTATTAATGAAGGTCCCAAAAATATGATGCTAGAAGTTGTCTAGCTTGAAATAATGAAAGCAACAAACATGTAACGTTTGATTTACAAGATTCAAATTCTATACACAATTTTACAGAGTTTTGTTCTGATTTAAAGCTTTTCTTTTACTTTATCGCCAGTCGCCAACTTAATAAAATTTAAATAATATGAAGTGGCTGTCGTTTTTTATTTCTTGATTCAATACAAAAGCTACAAACTACTTCTAGAATAGCTATAAATTCAAACTTTCCACCAAATAAAAAATCATCTTTGTTATGCTGCCTATTAAATGATGTAACCGTACAATTACAAGCACTTCAATCGTATTACAACGTATTACAACGTTTTCAGCAGCGTCTGGACAAGCAGAGGCGGAATGCTTCAGAAAAGCTTCTTAAATGATTTGTTCAACAAACTATCCGCAGCTGCCATGGGTATATACACCGCACAGCAACGTCAAAGAGGAAACTTTGTTTGCATTAGATCACATTCCATCGTTTCTTCAAGTCTCGTAGCTTCTTCGTCTGTTAAATGTTTTCGTCTTCTTGCCTTTTTTTCCTCCTTCTCTTTGCACCACCCGGTACAATCGACCCTCTCGAACACAAAAAAGCGTATTCAGGATGACACTAGAACCACTACTAGCTGTTGAAATAGCATATGCAAAATCGCTACGGGATGTCAATATTTGCGAAGGACCGTGCCGCAGATAATCGAACCACTTCAGCCACAGCGGCAGAAGCGAAAGCAGAACATCCACAAGTCATCATTTGGCTTTCCTTCTTTTCGCCCTTCTTTTTTTTTTTTGAGGGCGATTGTGTCGTGCCTGTGTTGTTGCTCCTCTGTCGGCACTCGAGCAACGCGCTTGAAACCGGCCGAATGGCTGACTTTTTTTCTCTTTTTTCCTCTTTTAAAGTAGTCCTATCGCTGCCGGACCGAAACCGGAAACGGAAATGGGAAATATGGGAAACGAAAGGGATTAAGGCGACGTACCGGCTCATGTTTATGCGATGACCGTCGGCACAATGGTCTGCCCCGACCAAACGGTTCACTTTTGGCTGCCGGCGAAAAATTATGCCTCATATCTTCCATGCAGCGTGATTCCACCCACATCAAGCGCGCCGGCCTGCGTGTGATGGAAAAGTGTGCTCCAAGACCCAATGATGGGTGGCATACGCAAACGTTCTCCGGTTCGTGTGTCCGCAGAATGACGAGCGGTTCTGCCAGCCGAGCTTCCCCGGGTCAGTTAAAATATACATATATGCAAATCAAATGAATCGCATCGAACCGGAACCGGAATCCGGCGGTTTCGTTTCGGGCCTAACACGTACAGACACGCTCGCACATACGCGCTCAATCGGTTTGGATGGTTCGGGAAATTAATTTAAATGCTCTTAATCAGATTTGCAGATCTTTTATTCGTTACCGTCATGGCCACAGACGCTCTCGATGGCAGGATTTCCACCATTCCGGTGGCCCGTTGCCCGCCGTCCACACTGTCCACGTGGTGCTGATAAAAAGGGCCAGCGAAAGCCACAGCCCTTCCGACCTTTGTTGAATGGAGGAGTGAAGAAGTGAGACATTCTCGTAATCATTTTTAGCACACATATTTTTCGCTTTAGATGCGACCTTTCCTTATTCCTCCATTCCATTTCTCGTTCTCATTTTTCATCCAAACCCCTTCCCTGTGCGCTGAGAGCAGTGCGGCCTGTGACAGGAAATAACCCTAACACTAAAGTTCAGTACGTTAACGTTTCTTGTCTTTTTTTTCTAAGGGGTTTTTTAAATAAATTAGAAGCACAGCGTTGCCAAAAAGCATCCCTGAAGGAAAAACCAGACCTCCGTACACCTTTTCATCCGGGAAATTACTTAATCAGGCTTTTTTCCCTCCCACGTACGGGTGGCCAGGGAGTGGGGATGCATGTACCCGCCATCCCGCAGGGACTCCCTACTGACGCGACCGTGTAAATTACGGACCAGTCGTTTAACATTTCGCTGAATTCATCAGCGTTCAGGAGATTTTTCATGCTTCGTAAATTTTGGTCAACTGAATGCTGGCCGTAGCAGCGTGGGGAGGTACGAAAAAAAAGGTAAAAACGATCTCAGTGAAAAAAAAAAAACACTCCGAAATGGGTGGAAAATTATTGCAGAGGTTTGTTTTACTTTCTCGTGAAGCGTTTTTATTTCATTTGTTAGGCCACTGAGTGGGGCCTTCCTCGTACAACCAATTTCAATATGGTCAATTATATTGGGAGCTAATTTCTGAGTCTTCTTTCATTGCACTTGAACCGTGGCCATATTTTACAGTTACATTACATTTTATTTATTGCTGTAGGAGCATAGATGCAGTACAGATGGAGCTGTGTATAATTAAGCTGCTTATTGGCAAATAACATTTCCGATGCAATAATTGGAACCGTATCAGCACCCGGAACCGCATCCAATAACATAATTTGAAAACAAGCACACTCGACAGTGGCTACAACAATGAACGGCTGTAAATATACACTTTCATTCCTTTAATGAGTATGATAACATATTGCGCACATAATGGTAATCGCTTAATGATTTTATTCTTTTTATGTTTTAAATCTCATATTTATTGCATTGCCGCTTCAAACAAAAGTGCACAAATAGTAAGTTTAATTATAATTTTAAATTACTTGGATCTAGGATGGCTATCTGAGCAGTCATTCTGTTATTATGTTTCTATAACGATTTGTTATATTAACCCCCATTTGTGATGAGTTGGAGCAGAGGTATGTTTATTATCACAGTATGGTGTTGGATACATGAGCAAATAACAAGGAGATGCGTTGGATCGTACGACTTGACGATTGTATAATAGAACTATGCAGTTTTAAAATTGATAAAGAAATAAGTCAAGTGGACCGGCTCGTTGATGTAGTTCAAATGGTTTCAGCCTGTCTCAAGGCTGAAAAAAAATCAATTTACGATTGTTCAAAAAGATTACATGCAAAAAAAATCAATCAAAATATTAATACGAGTAGTGTTGCGTCATCTCGGTTTGCCTCTTACAAAGGACAGAGGCAGGAGAATAACCTTTCACGCCTTTTCTTCAACTTGGCCTTGGAAGATATGATAAGAAAAGCAGACATCGACACGAGATGTACCATATTATGACGCTCCATCTAGCTTCTAGGCCTCGTCGACGATATTTAATTCGTTGCGGTCAACAAGAGGATGGTGGCGGTGACGTATGCTAGACTTAAGGAAGAGATTCAGTGAGTTGGTCTTAAGATCAACGTGTCAAAGACCAAATACATACAGGAAGAACGGTCTAGGGATAATACCCCTAACACCTTTTCCAGTATTACCATTGGCAATGACACCTCGGATCTAAGTTTATATATAACTCTGATACGTCCTTGGAAATTTGGAGGCCTACTCACGTTGAAAATCGGACCTGTTGTCTACGCAAGTGGCTTCGATCCGGTTGAGCCTCTAGGTGAACCAAACTGACGCTCTACCGACCTCTAGCATGGACCCGTTGTACTTTACAGACCTGAGACAAGCACCTTACTAAAAAGGATATCTACGCGCATTTGGTGTGTTCAAGCGTAAGGTGCTTCGTTCGAACTTCGGTGGAATACGTGAGGCGGATGGCGCTTGGAGAAGAAGGTGGAACAATGTGTTGTACAAGCTGGACAAGGCGGGCTTGGAGTCTCGAGTTGGAGATCTGCAACACAGGACCGGGCGTCATGGCGCAATATGTTGTTCGCGGTACGAGACGACCTACGGCTTGAGTCCGTTTTTATATATTATATAATATTGTTAAACACTTTTTCCCCTAAATCGGACCTTATATTCTAAAGGACGTTATATATGTGCACGTAAAAATACAGTAACATAACATTGCTATGAAGATGAAGTACGATTTCGCAATTATACATGTACTCACGTAAAAATTCAGTACTGTTTGAAACAAATTTTATCGAAGGTAGCTTTTATTTAGCAATACGACCTGGCCGTCACTACTGAAATAAAAAAAAAAGGTAGCTTTTATTTGTAAAATGTTTAATTTTGCATTGGTATTTATTTTAAATGGTCAAAACATAGTTTAATCCTAATTGTTATTGCATAAAATTATCTTCTGTTTGAGAATAACTGCCATGCAAGCTGTGGACTGGTTTCAAAGGAGAATGTGCTTTTGATGGAGCCGCCTGGTAGTTTCTACCCTACGTTTGATATAAGAGAATTTTCAAGTGCAGTACAAGCACTAAAAACATATTAATCTTCTTCTTCTTCTTCTTCTTCTTTGGCTCGCTCATCGCTGAGCACGTCTGGAAGACATGGCCAGGTCACCAATCCTTGTTTCCAGGAAACTCGGTCCAGGGCTGCAGTCCTCCACTCGACCACGGTTGCATCCGATCTCCGACAGGTTCAGCTCCACTTGATCCAGCCAACGAGCTCGCTGTGCTCCTCTACGCCTCGTGCCGAACGGGTCGCTGACGAGCACCTTTCTGGTGGGGCATGAGTCCGGCATCCTCATCACGTGCCCCAACCAGCGTATCCTTCCGGCTTTGGCGACCGTCAGAATACTTGCATCGCCAAACAGCTCAGCAAGCTCGTGGTTCATTCTCCTTCTCCACACGCCCTGCTCGCACACACCGCCAAAGATAGTCCGTAGCATCCGCTGTTCGAAAATGGCGAGTGCATTGGCGGTTGAGTTTTAGATCTTTTTTCGAGTTTTTAAGCAAACTTTTTTCGAGTTTTAAAAACTACACCTTAGATCATGGTGACCTTTTCAGGCTCACTACGCTTAATATAGTACGTATAATAAGAACTCACTACATGGGAACAGTCCGCCATTTGTACCTTGGACCTGTCGTGTAAAGACTGGCGCCACAGTCGTCCCCAGAACCGTCTCACTCCTTGCTATTGTTGAACCTTTTTGTCTTTTTTTGGTGTAGTTTTACAAGTTTCATTTTTAGTTTTTTCGTTTTAAAAACTATATCCTAGCCCGTGCAGTTAATTGTGATGGTCGTTAAACACACGATTGTTCGTAGCTGTTCGTTTGAGTACTTTAGTAAAAATGATGATATTCACTTATCATAAAGTAACATTTTGATAAACATTTTGTCATTCCCTGTTAATAATGTATTGATTTTGATGAAGTTTTGATGTGAACGTTGAATAGAACATTTGATACATAAAAGCATTTTTACATACATATTTTTCATGTAATCAAAACTTTTTCAAGTTTTAGCATATTCAGTTTAACATATTCTTTTATTTCTTGCCAGCAAGCTGATTAAAAAGTTCCACTAGAATATGTCTTTTGGACGATACTTTCTAAGGGCAGTTTTGCTCGGAAATAGGATTCACAATGTTTTGTTTAAACCATTTCCATAGCATACTTCAGTGTTTAAGAGTTTAAGCTGATTGTTCTAAACATTCCAGTGACAAATTCGAAGTTCCTACAGTTTGTTAAGCATTTCTGTCATAATGTAATTAAATTACTCTATCCTATCCAACCGGTCCTTTCGAGCAGGGAAAACATTCGACTAGTCCAAGGAAGGAAATAGTTCCGCCGTTCATTCGTAATCGGAATCTGCCCGAACGACGGTGTACAACTATTTTCCCAAAGTTCAAGCATCCGTTTCAGCAACGTTTTACGCTGGGCTTAATGAAAGACTTTTCACCCCTCGCAGACGCTTAAAGTATTGAAAAGACCGATTTAACAAAAATTACCCACTTGCGGCACTTTATGGAGGCGCCTGGTCGTTTTCCCCCCCATGCCATGGCGAGAGCTTTGGCCGCCAGACACGCTCTACACGCTTTGGGTTGTGTTTTGTTTTGCAAAACTTTTGCTTACCTTGCCGTCCCCTCTTGCCATCTCGTATCTTCTTGCGCTCGCTTCCCTTTGATTCCCTTTTTTTCTATTGCCTACTTCCCGGATGTTCACTTCGGTGCGCCGTTCACTTGGGATTAGCGGGAGGAGAGGCAAAACCAACGCACGGTAAATGGAGCCAAGTTTGCTTCCCGGTACGGTGTGCTGCACTGGCATGAGCAGCAAAACTTGGGACAGCACTGCTGTCCCCGGTTTGGTTCAGCGCCTCAGTAAACATCGCTCAGCTCTGTCCCGGGAAAATCGATGCAAGTTCATTTCCATGCCCGCACGGACATTCATTTGCGGTTAGCGCTCGGACCGCTGGATTTTCGCAACACGGCCAACACGGCCAGAGCGCCCATTGTAATGTCTTGGGTAAACCGATAAAGTGCACGTGCCCCCCCCCCCCCCCCACCGTTCCACTCTCTTCGTCTTTGAGAATTCATCGAGCTCGAGCCCGGGCTGGCAAGGGGAAACGAGACACCGTGGCGTTTTTCCGGCCCACCACAACCGGTGCCTGCTGGCACTTTTGGCGGGATTTCAACTGAAGCCGAACCGAGTCGGAGCGAGTTGAGGATTTGTTTTCGTTGCTTGCCACGGCTCACTGACACAATCGCGCTGCCTCTTGCGTTCTTCTGCCGCTACTGCTGCTGCTACTGCTACTGCTGCTGCGTGATATCTTTGCGAAAGGAAGCTATCGACGCGGAAAGGGAGAAGCGAGATGGTGAACAGAACAACCGATTCCCAAAACCGCACCCATACAAGGGCGCTTCTTACAATGGCAGCCCGGGACTGGAAAAGCAGAACATCAGATTTTGCGGCTTAACGCTCTAATAAGTAAAATCAATTTGTTGCGGTTGTATCGAACGAGCGGAGCAACGTCTCTATTGTCTTTGCACGCTGAGTCGCTTCACACCGAGCCATTACGGGGGAAGGCTACAGTGCCTGGGAATGAAATCGGAGCCTTCTAGAATCGGAACCTTAAGATGCTAACGGGCCACGGGCACGGCGTGGTACGGCACGGTACGAAACCGTACCAACCAATCAATTATTCAATTTACTCTTCTTGACAACTGAAACCATCAATTTATTAGAATGCGAGCGTTTCATTGCTTTCATTTAATCGAGATAGAGTGTAAGGGAAAGCGAGAGAACCAGATAGAGAGAGAGAAGAATTTACTGTTTTTGTTCGGTGTGTTTAGCCAGGAGCAAGAATAATAAAGCTTTTCGAGCAGTACTGCTAAAGAATAAATTGCATCACTTGCTTTGGAGTGTCTTTTATGATAAAGCGAACTAAAAATGTTCGCTTCAAACACATTTCTTTGTCACATTTCAAAACCCTATTTAAGGATGGATAGTTTTTCAGCACAAACAAAGGAATTCTGCAAACCTAATCATTACAACATAATACTATTCCGCGCTAACCCATCGCATAAAGCCATTGCCAAATATTGACACCTGTGATGAATGTCGGTCAGTCCTTCATCATTGGTGGTTGCGGTGTGCGGGTTTCGGGATACCAATAAATTGTACGAGCACGGTTCAATCGACAGGGGGGAAACACACACACGCACGCAAATACCGCACTTTTATGAATGTAGGTATTACTGCAATTAATTGATTTCGGTAACGACCATACCTGCCCTATGGGGCGGAAACAGTGCTGAACAGCTATGTTAACACGTGAATTTTGAGCAAATGACTTTGAACGAGTGTTTTGGTAGTTTGTTTCATTATGTTTAATGTAATTGCCAATTGCAATAGCAGCATAAATTAAATTAACCTTTACTCATCGAATGGCTTCAAGTATGCTTTTAATGACATAATTGTTGTTTAATTTAATTAAAAAGTTACAATCAAATACACAAATTATGTTTTGCAATAAAGTCGTGCATTTTTTTAAAAGGTTTTGATAAAAACATGTAACAAACATTTGGTAGTTCAACTGAAATATATTATTTTCAGTAGGTCTTCGAATTTAAATCAATTGGCAAGGCAAAAATTAATTAATGGTAATAACTTTAATAAATATCTGTAAATCTAAACGTAAACCTCAACCACGTACTTGCTATAGCTTTCTTCCTCTCGTAATTTGGCAAATCTTGACAAACAGCTTAAAAACTACTAGACTTAGCTTCTTTTTTCTTTTGCTCCATGAAAAGTTTTGACAACGCAAAGAAATATAGCATTCAATTTTATGTAAGTGTTTTATCCAAAAAAAACTTAAAACTGTTGAAATGCTTAACTAAAAAAACACTCAAATAACAACGAAACGAATTATTGCCTTTCTACAGCTTAACACTTTCTGTACCTTGATTTTTCAGCATCACTTTTAACATGTTTTGAGTATCATTTGTCAGCTTTATTTTGTTAAAAGTATCCGGTTTTTTAAAAAGCAGTTGCCCATCTAGCTTTCCCTTTCATTCTGCCTATTGAACATTTTGTGATATTGCAATGCAAATTGTACGTGAGAACTCCTCGTCATGTGATGCATCATTTAATGCGGCTCACACTGTATTAGTCACCCACGCACCAAAACCACCAGCGTCCTGTTCTGAGGTTTCCCCGTGAGCTTATCGAATAGGTCCCGAGGTCGAAGACCACAAACCACCACCACCACCATTACCACCACCGACAACCGGTTGCGGTAATTTATGGTGCGAAAAGTGAAGCCATGCAACGTCCCTCATTACAACGTTCCCGTTCCTCCCGGTTCACCTGATCTGGCGGCTGGCAACGACGGGTGAAGGTATTCGACCGATTCCCACCGGAGAGAGCGCCAGGATAGAACCGGGATAGCTCGTTCGCCGGATGAAATATGCGACAGCGATAAATTCAAGCCATGCCACGGAGATTGATCATTAATTACGGGAACCAATCGTTGGCGCGATACGTCTAATCAGCCAGCGGGCGGGGGGGGGGAGAGTATGGGCGACTTGCTTGTAATATTTGATGTTTAACAGCGACTTTTGCCAAGACGTGCCCTGGTCCCCGTAGCACACCGTTCCGTTGGGAAATCGCTACCGTATTCACACAGGTCGTTAAACCTCTCGGTCTGCTTATCACAGCCCAGGCAAAGAAGAAGCAAACAAACAAACGAAAACTGAAAGCTCCCAAACGAGACGTTCGCTTCCAAGGCGCTGAATACGCGAGCGCAAGCGCATCGACAGTGCTTTCATCTGGCGGTAATGAGTTTGCTTTAAAAGTTAACAAATAAAAGAAAAAAAAACGCATATACACACATTGCGACTAAAACACCGAAAACTCGAACGATACTTTCCGCGAACATGATCTCGTTCGCACACGCTACCTACGTTGCAAGGTGGGTAGGTAGGTTTAATTTAAGTATCCATGTCTTGTGCCGCAGGATTTGCGTCTCCATGCCGTCCCGAATTGCCCCTGGCCACCTTCTGCTTGCTGCCCCCCATAAACTTTCCTCATGCCTTGCGGTGTCGTTAGCGTTAAATGCTACGCCAAACGTAGGTACGGCTGCCAGGCGGAGGCATTTCACGCAAGGACGATGTCGAATAATGTCGAAAAATCATCAAAACTCCTGCTTGCTTCCCACCGAGAGCGTCAAAGTTGAGCACCCGTGTCGGGGCGCGGGACGAAAAGGTGGAAAACATTCGCGAAAACTCGCGCAGCATGAGTGTAGATTGCCATCATTGGAATATTATCATAACCCGCTTTTACATTAAAGGGTCTCTCGTCTCCCTGCGTTCCACCGTTTCCAGCAGTTTCCCGTTTTCCAGCGCTGTAATCCTTTTTGCAAAAAAGTGGGTAAAAGCTCGGTGAAAGGCTCGATATCATGCGCTATCATCATTACACCTTTAGCCTATCGCTCGCTTTACCGATGAACTGTGCCACTGACACTTCGTTCAGGACTTGCTTCCTTCCTAATTCTAAACGCGCAACCAAACGTATTCTGCCCTTCGTTCGTTCGTGCGTTTACTTTTGTTTGCTAGCCATCGCATGAGGCGGGCGGTGGGGGAGGGGGGTTAGGTCATCCTGCCCTTCATCCAGTGTTAACAAACAAGCGGATCCAGTTTTCAGCGATCTTTTGCCTCGAACTGCCCACCGTGGCTCCGGCAGGCAGCACTTTAAGCCGCGTATTGACTGCGTTCTCAATAGACGGAAGCGCCCGACCAGGGAAAAGGGCAAGCGAATTGTTTCACTTAATCATTCGTCTTACTTCCTGCTGCCTTTCCGCGCGCTACCTCTCCCCCCCCCCTTCCTTCTACACCACCTTAATTAGGTTGGATTAGGCTCGCGCTTGCTGATGGTGGCTGATGCTACCGTTACTAGCGACGTTGCTGGCTGGTTCGACAGCTAGATGCCACCGTTTCACCTAAAAATATCCTTCAGGCGGTTGAAATTTTAATGCCTTCGACTTCTCGCGCTGTGGCAAGCATTCAAGGAAGGTGTTTTGGGCGGAAGCGAAAATTATTGGGAGCACCATTGGGAGCAAGCATTTCCACGGGCGCTTCCCGGGCGCAGCGATTGGGGCTGGAACATTCTCCTGCTTCGCGAGCAAATTAATTCACACCATTCGTGTTAATCCGTATCCCTTTGTGGTGGCTCTCCTGCTCCGCTCGCGGTATCCTGGCAATGGTGGGAATGTTCTCTACGGTGCTGCGAAGCTTTGCCGGTGCTGGAAAGTGAACGTAAAGTGCTGAGGATTTTTGCAATTTGTGATGAAAATGAAGATTTAATATTGTTTATAGGCTTTCCTGGGGTTTTCCAACAGTGAGATACTCTGTGTAAGGAGTTTTTCTTACACTTTTTTCGATTAACACAAGCGATCAGGCTTACTGAGCTAATTTCTGGAATGTACTCCATAGGTAGAAGAGCGATAAATTGACTGAAAATTAATGTTTAGATGTGTCGGACAGTATTAATTATCTCGAAACTCATAATTCATATTGAGATGATGAGTATCACTGAGTGCTGAGAAAACAGTTAAAACAGAGTTACTTCAACGCTGTTCCAGTTCAGCCTATTTAAAAACTTTTTGAGAATTTAAATAAAATATTTTTTCAAACAAAAAACAAAAGCTCTTTGTTGCAAATTGATAATCATTCATCATTGGCATTTCTATGATCTTCACTAGCAAAGATTTTTTTTTATTAATTATACTTTTATAAAACGAACCATTGACTAAAACAGCCATTTAATTTATATTAGCTTAAAAATTAATTTTTCAAAATTTTTATGAGTGCATAAATATATTTATTTGTAAATCTGTAAATCACTTTCACTTTTCTGTAAGGCAATGGTTTCTTTTAATAGCCTTATAGGAGCGTAAGTTTACGGATCAAGGTAGAACGTAGCTTGATTCCCATTTGGACAGTTCTCAAATAATAAGAACAAGAGCTATAATATTCTGTTGTTTTATAACAATTAGGTCCACTTTGCTGCTGCTATTAAAAATTATAATACTGGTAATGAAAAATGGTAATATGCATATGTTTTTTTTCTAATTTTGTTGTTAGACATAAAAAGCGTTTCAATCAATTCAATTTATGTTACTTCCAGTCGATAGTCTAACGTTGTAATAAGATAGTAAAAGATTCATTTTTTTTGCTTTGTTATGGTTTTAAGCTTGTAAGCACTTAAATTACTATACATGGCATAAGTTTAAGTTATGAATTTTTAGGCTTCTTATGACAAATTTAATAACTATCTGAGCTCAATCAAATCTGAACGATATGATTGGTCGTAGAAGCCACCTAGAAAATATTTAAAGTCATATCAGACCATTTATCTGTAGTGAAAAGTGATTATTCAACTAGGAGGTCGTTACGACTAGGAAGAATGCAACAAAAACATACTGTTTTAAAACCAGTCGTTGAGCATTGAATAGTAATCAGATACTCAAATAACATACTAAGATTAGAAGAAATAATTTAAAATAATTTTAGTCCAGAACCTTTTCACATTTTTTGTGAGAAGTTGATCTCATTTCTGAACAAGAACAAACGCTCTAAATAGGTAAACTCTTCCAGTGAATGCATTTACGATCGATCAATAAAAGCACTAACGCACATCGATTGATTCTGTTTCTAATCTAACAAAAGAATAAAAACCCTTCAGTCAAGCATTTTTTAAATGAATTGCGACTACTCGTTTCAATCCGTGTGTTTGATTTCAATCCAACAGCAAGAAAAAACTACATTTTTTGAGTGCTTCATTTACTTCGACCCCACTTCAATATGTTCGTTTACTTTCTGAGCTGTGTACTTTGTATGCGCACTCATTGCTGGATATAAAACCAAATCGATCGATATCAATCGGACTATTTTTATACAAGCGTTCGTGTAAAGCACACATTTAGCGAGGAATGCGCTCAGTTAACAAGTGATTCGAGGAATTGCTAACTCAAAGAAAGGTCAAAAATCGAGTTTTTTTTTTACACCACGTAACATGTGAAGAATTGCAATCTATTAATGATTTTTTTTTTGTACTGTACGTCTGGCTCACACCCTTTTTACAGTAGTTTCATTTCAGTAGCAGCATAGCAAACATTCAGATATTTTGTTCACGTTACTTAACTGTGTTGTACATGATATTTTCATTTGAATATTTAATATTGTTTTTTGTTTAATTCGGGAAAACCAACCGAATTTAGTATTTAGTTTTCTGAAACATTGAAGTTATTTACCTTTTTATTTGCATTTATTAGTGCGTAGATTGCATTTTAAAGTTGTAATAATCAAGAATATGAGCAATAGTATTAATAATAATGTGGTTATAGAAGACAGTATTATTAAATAATTAAAATATGTAAGCTTATTTTTCGTCATTTTCATGCCAAATCAAAGCTGTTCCTTTCCAACAGTCTCACATCGACTCCGCCCATCACCCTAAAATTTAACAAAATGACATGAAACTCAATCATTATGATAAGGTTTTAGAAGATACATTTAATTTGATTTTTGTACTAACTTTTTGCATGAGGCTCTTACAACGATACATTGCCCTCGGTTTCTCCCATCGTACATCCTCCTATTCCTATTCCTTGCTAACATCGGCGATGCCACCCCCGCTCAACACGTCATCATATTTCGTTGTTTCCCCTATTCCCCTCCCCCCCCTTGTTCCGCTTCGTTTCGTTACAGTCCGCGCAGTAAACTTCGCAACCGCCAAACGCGCTCCCGAGTAGTGCGCCAGCCCCAGCACGGTGTGCCGCAGCGCCCGTACCAGTGCGCCTGTGCTCATTAAATTGCGAAATTAAATTTTCAAAAGCATCATTTTCTGCCGCCCATTCCGTCACACCCACCGAATGCAATTTGAAAGACTTTTTCGCACACGGCTGCAGGGCGGCGTGGTACAGCGAGCAGGCGGTAGGCGGCAGGACGGTAGTGAGCTTTTCCGTTACATTGTGTGCAGAATCGTGCCGCCCTTGCAGGGGTGGTGATGCCGAGGACTCGCGACTCTGTAAGGACGGTTCCTTTCGCGCCGTGTGCTGTGTCAAGTGCTGGGCGGGTGGGTGTGTATGTGTGGGTGTGTGTGTGTGCATGTGCTAACGGCATGTCGCCACAACGTTTTGCTCCGTTTTGGAATTTCGGTCCGCTTGGAGCGCTGTTTGTTCGCTTTGGCTCGCGCGCACTCCGCACACGCTGTTGCGTGTTGTAAGCCAGTGCGATCGCCTCAGGTGTGTTTCATGGGGAGGAGGGAGCACGCACTCGCAACCCTTCGGTGACGCGGCGACGAAGCGCTGCAGTGGGCGAATGCAATTTATTTGATACAATGTGGATTCGATGTACTATTGACGTGCTGGATTTGTGAAGCTGAAACTAATTTAAAATCACAGTTTGCGATTAGATTTTAGAATTCAAATGTCGATGCAGATTAAGCTGTTGTGGAATTTTGCACGGTGCTTTTGAATCTTGCTTTAAATTATTAATTTTAATTAAGTTCCTTGTCATTTTTAATTGGTTTGAAAACGTAACATTAAATGTTGGATTATTTAAAGAAATATTTCAAGATATGTGATCGAACTTTAATTTGAGTTGGGAAGCCACATTTCTTTACCCTAAGCTACAATTATACGAAACAATAGCAGTACAAAATCTGATCGAACGATTAATTTAAACTAAATAAAACAATCTCTTCCATGGGTTTAATTCCCACAGCTCGTTCCATAAAACAATGATTGATTGTTTCAGCACACCACCACATTTTATCCGCATAAAAAGAACCAAATCCCAACTGACTAGTAAAAACGAGTCGGAAGTGCACGCTTTCTGATTTCTTTGTGGCAAAAAAGATAAAACCTCTACTTCCTTGCCCGATATATGGTGAGGAAACGGAAGAGATACGGTATGCTCTAGGTTGTACAATCAATATTTGTTCAACTTAAAGTGGCACGAATTACTCAAAAGGAAACCTTTACATTATATCCAAAAAATGCTTTAAATGCCAATTTGAATAACGGTTAACGACCTGCCCGGGACTTAGTGGAGACAATAAGGGGTAGCACCTGATAATGATGAGCGAGTTAACATTAAAGATATTCATTAAATAAAAATCTTGCCATGGAATTAACATGCATGCATATTGATCTTAAACTAAGGGATGCTTAATCAGCGCAATAATTTCATTAACTATAAATTGTTCTGCATAAATCTACAGACAAACGTGTCATTTCATTACTAGTATTTCATTACTAGTATTAATTACTAGTATATTAGATTTATTTGAAACTGAAAATATATACTATAACTTAACACATAATCAAACTCAAATCTCTCTTGAATGGTACACATTTACAACTATACAATATGAGTAAATAATTTTATGGAACGTAAAACACTAGAGTAGAAGCAATACGGCCTGGCCAAATAAAAAAAAACACTAGAGTACCATAATCTTCCACAAAAGTCCAACAACACGTAAGTTGTAATGCTTTCGATAGTTGAGTTGCCGAAAACACAGCCTTTTCCCTCTTAATATTTGCCAATAAATCCTTCTCAGAAAACTCGAACCGTTCTGTGCCTTTTTGCCTGTTTCACTCTCTCAATTTCTACCCTCGATCACAAAAGCTCGAAATTGTTTGCAATAAAAATTCCAAAAATATGTCCCGAAGCTTGTTAGCCGCTGCGCGGGTAAGGGTTAACAGTTTTCGCGTGTGAAGTGTAAAAATAAATAATAAAAAAAAAAATGCTCGTTGCGCACGCTCGTAAAAATGTCGGAAAAGTAAATACTACTAAAACCGGCGTCCCCACCAGCCCACCCTTCATCCTGGAAAGTTCCTCCCATGCGCCATGCGAAGGTGGCGGTGCGGTGATGATTTTGTTTCCCGTTTCCCCCCCCCCCCCCCTTTGCATGTTGCCATGCCGAGCGCAAACAAAAGCAACCGAGACAGGCTGGCTACGCTATAGTTGGCTCCGCTTTCTTCAAAGCGAAAGTGTGCGAACGTGCGTGCTATCGGTGCGCTATCTGAGCTAACACACGACGATAGCCATGCCGATGGCAGACCAGAAGTCCTTACGCTCTCGAGCGCTGATTAGTTGTGTTGTTTACATTTCCTTGCCCGCGTTACTGCCACTTACTCCGTCTCTCTTCGCCCCCTTTGGCACGCAATGCTGGTGGATTAGACACGGCGGAAGTGAGTGAGGTAGTGGGCAAAAGGCGCGCTCAAATCCGTACCATTACTTTCACTCCTCGATCACCGGTGGCTTCATTGGAGTAAACAAAGCGAAAATATACCGTCCGGGTGAGAAAAAAAAAACCGACCGTCCGATAAGGGGTTGAACAGAAGGGAAAACACTGGAAAAAAAGCAGGACGGTCTAAAATTATGTTACAACACAGGGCGCCATTGTGTTTTGGGAGCTTTTTTTTGTTTTGAAGGACATCCTCGCTCAAGACGTGTTTATTTTGCCACCCTTTCCGCTCCCCTTTCCGCCCCCCACCGGGCTATGCAGAACGGGACTCACTTTTTATTATTTGTTTACCACAAAACCCTCTGCTCCACGCTCAGCAGCATGTTCTTGGGGTTCGTTTTTCGCGAGTGCTGTTTCGCCACCGCTCATTTCCCTTACTTGCCCTGTTCGCTGAGCTTTTGTCGCCTGTTTTGACGTAGCATGAGTGGAAATAAACATAACAAGCAGAAAAGCACGTTACAACGAGCAACAAACAAAAACAAAGCAGCAGCAGCAACAAGCCTAAAAACGAGAAGTAAGGCTGGGTGTAGGAAACCCCATTAAATTACGCCATCACACCGGTACAAACGGAAACGGAACAGAAACATTGTCAGCACGATGGCAATAAATGTTGACTCGAATGAAAGAACTTTGCCAGCGGCGGGACGGGCCAGGTTGGCGCTACCCCGAACAAACGGAAGGCTTATTTTGGGAGCTTTAACATGTGAAGAGGCCAACGGAAAAAAGGGGGGGAAGGGGGGAAACCACATCTGTGTGAGCACTCGCTGTGTGTATGTGCCGATCTCGAACTTTGGAACGAGATCCCTAAACGAATCCCGTTTTTGTGTCGTACCCATCGTCCGCCGCACAGCGTCACAGCGTTGCCGTCCACTGTGTCCGTCCGGCCGGTGCGCGCTCTTTCGTTTATTTCATTTGCCGAAGTTTAATGGAGAAAGTTTTGTCGACTTTGAAGACAAACCCCGTGGGCAGACACGGACACGGTGCCGATACCGATACAACAGCGTTCGACAAAATGTTACCACGGGCTGGAAGATGCCCCCGTCGGCCTAGATAGCTCAACACAAGTCATTCGTTCCATCGAGCCTTTGCCACAAATTGCGCTTTGCTTCAACTTCTTTTCCGCAGTGCAAGTTAAGCTGCATCGGTATTTTTGGGGGGAGGGACTGTGCTCAGGTGTTTCAAGGGGGTTAGTTTGCGAACAGGGCCACACGCCGCATCCGGCAGCCTCCGAGCATAGTTACTGACTTATGTCATTTTTGTTTTTGTTATTGTTAATGGTTTTTCAATTTGCCATTTTAATACCGGGCCACATTTGTGACCCATTCCGACAGAACGAGCGGGACGAAGGGACTTAATCCTATCAGCCTTTTTTGGGAAACAATTCAAACACACACAAAAAAGGAACGGAATACACAGAGCGATAGGCCGGAAGGCGGGAGACGGAGTGGTTTGGAAAAACACTTTTCCTGCTGTTCGGGTTTGCTGGTTCACTTTTGGATTACCGAACCCGTCGGGTTGCAGACTTCCGCCATCTAATGGGCAAGTTGTTTCCGAGGGCAGAATGCTGCAACCGCAGATTAGTGGATGCAGCATAAAACTATCGTCTCTCCACACTGGCTCACAGCGGGAAACTGCTGGAAGGCACTTCATGCTGAGTATTGGCTTTTTATTCTTTTCATTTTTCCGCTTTGTTTTGTTTTTATGATGTATTTTAAGCTATTGCCGAACTTTATAAAAATTTAACATTTTTATATTTAAGCTGCTGTTGCTGTTAAAGCGGAGATGCGGTGTATAAACAATTAAAAATGATAGGCAAAATTGTATAAACAACATCAAATCAAAATCTGAAAGATAATTGTACGCTTTTTTTCTATAAAAAGCGGAAACGAGTTTAATGTTTTATTGTTTATTGTTCAAAATAATATACCTTAATTGTCCAAATATTTTTTCCCGGAGAAAGCTCTTTGGTAAATAAACCGAATCAATAGAATAATACAAATGCAAATTACTCTGCTTTGGTTTTTATCAGATATATTTACTTCAAAATGCCTTAATCTTAGCATAGCATTGTTAATCTTAAATATGTATGATTCCAAAAGATTTTTTTTTATTTTTTGAACTGGGCTTGACTTAACTTAAACAACGTCACATTAATTCAAAATATTTACTACAAAATAATCAACTTATTTCGTGCAGTGAAATGTCATTTTTTCAGTTGATATTTTCACACATTTCCAAACAAGTAACATGACAAATCTTTCCTATTTATCCAACAAAACCTGTTTAAATTTTCTGTGTCACCGTTTTTATTTAATATGAAATTAAACTTATTAAAATGTTGACATTGAATTTACGGATTGAATTGAACAGTCAAATATTTGTACTCCTTGAAAATTTAATACATACAAAATAAATTCCAGACACAATTGATATAATTTGTTTCTTAGCGCCTTTTAAAACATTATTTTTTTGATAAAATTGTTTATTGATTGTATTTAACCACCAATTAGTTATAGAAAGTTCATTAACCTTATCATTTGTCATTTAACATAATTTCATAATCAGCATTACCTAACAAAAGCATTGCTTTAAAGTTTTATTCTTTACATATTTCAAAATGTTATTTTCTTCAATCAAGTCGGTGATAACTAACAGCGGCTTAAAGTTAAACTATGTCAATCATTCATAAACTGTCAATCTGTTTCATACACAAATTAAACAATGTATCACTAAACTTGACATTTCACAAACCTTTTTTACAATTAGTTAAGGGAACAATCAGACATTTCTACCGAATAAAAAAATTATAATCATAATTTTGACTTATACAGTTTTTTTTATTTTCTTTACTTATTTTGTAACATTCGCCATTAAATTTTAACATACAAAACATTCAATCAAACGTTGCTTTCTCACAACGTTTATGTGTCTTAACACAATAAGTATAATTTGTAGAAACTCTTTTTAACAAGTTTTATTTACTAAAGTGCTGTAACAAAATGACATACGATGACGTACGACACGCATACGTTCGGTAATAACTTGAAAGTCACATCTAAAGACAAAAAAAACAAAATGAATATTTCTACATTCTATGTGAAATTTTTACAACTTTCTTCCTGTTATTTTTGTTAATAGAAAAAATATATTGAACAATCTTTTCCATTTCCTTTTTCACTCATAAATCAAAAAAACAATACGGTTACCGTGCCTTTCAAATGTTCAAATGCACACTCTGCTGCACAAACAATGCACCAAAAAACATTTATTACAATCATATTACCTCTTTCGGCACCTTGATGATTCAATCCTGTTAGCGGTTCAATCGTTGAATAAACTCATCCCGAAAGTAACGCAAATGGCGAACAAAACTCAATTAGTTTTTGTTGACTAGCATGCCACTTCAATTTTTATGCACCACCAACTGCACCAAACCTTCTTATCTCGGTGTGCATCTTGCACCGAACATGAAAAAGATTTTTTATCATTTTGTCGCTGGGAAATAAGTTTTTCCTCCCGCAACGTATCCCTCCCGCCGTGGCTCTTCCGTCGTTCCATTCAGCCACGCTCTTAATATTGTTAGATTTGACTTAATGGCTTTCAACATGTTCTCCTGCTCGAGATGGAACTGCAATTCTATTGAATATTAAAGCTATAATAACTCAAACATAGGACAAGGGCAGGGAGCCATTGGGTGAGTGATTGAGGGAGAAAGCTGGAGAAAGAGCAAACGCTATTCAAACTAGGACGAGAGCGATAGAGGTGCGTTCTCGTGTAGTGGGATGTGGAAGTGAACATTTCTGACTCGTTCGTTCTTATCCCCGCGTAACAGCAGCATTGCCGTTCTGCTCAATCCGTTATGCAGTTTTCCTGTGTTTTGCCCCCGTTCATTTCCGGTTGCCTTCTGAACTTTCCCCTCTCCCGTCCTTGGCGAAGAAAAATAACTGAATGTACTGCCGAGGAGAGAGCGCTGTGACGAGCTTTGAGCGTTGAATTTGACCATCCTGCCGAGGGTGAAAGGGAAGAGCTAGATGCGGCAAGGTGGACTGGAGCGGGCACAGCTTCTTCACCACTTCGTGGATGGAAATAGTTTTCACTCATAATTATGCCCGCCGATAACAAGTTTTCTGACCCATTTCCATAGCCCTGCCCTCTCCCGGACCACTTCACTGAAGCGTGTTTCCGATGGAGTAAAATGTGTTTTGGTCAGTGCACTCAGTGCACAAACTTTTGCATCATCAGCTACTACTACCACTGCTACTACTTCTACGACCCGTGTTAGAGCTACTACTGACCATCAACGGCACGGAATTGCGGAGTGCGAGTAAGGTTCTTGGCAGTTCGAGAAAAAGCACCCCGGTCCTGACCACCGGCCAAGATGGCGGTTTGAGGCTGGAGTTTCCCAAACTACCCCACCCCTCCTTACCCTGTGCGGTCTGTCACCCCTTGTCACACGTCTAAGCCTGCACGTACTACGCCTAATTCGATGTCATTTTTTGTTCCCAGCTTCATACGTTTTCCCTCCGGACGGGGGCCAGGCTGGCCAGCACGCGGAAAGCCGAGTCGCTGCAGTGAACGTGAGAGACTTCCTGCCTGTCACAATTGCATTCAGGGCTCGTTTTTCAACCGGCCTGTCCCGAGGAGCACTCGTTACCGAACGATCCCATCCACCTGTCTCCCCTCAGCTTCCCCAAAGTATAACCGCCAACCCACGGTCAACGGCCCCGTTTCGAAGCGGGAGTTTCAACTCGAACACAAAAAGCTTCTCTCGCTCTGCCCGCCCCAAAGGAGTGTCAGTTAAGAACGAGTACACCGTGCCACCGGCGACAATCACCGTACGTGTATGTGTGTGTGAGGGTGTGTATTTGCTGACATCATCCTTCCCCCTTTAGGCATGTTTCGGGGCACGGGGATGAAGCGGTGAAGACGGTGGGCAAAGGTGGTGGTAAAAATTCGTCCATTTTAGTTCCTATTGCTATCCAACGAGCTCGAAAATTACTACGTCGTGCCAGCAGTTTTGCCGGGCGGCCCTGTGTGACGGTGTACGGTACATGATCGTGTCCGACCCGATAGTCCCAGCTAGCCGCACAATGCGCCGCACTACCGTATGTGTGTGTGTGTGTGTGCGGATGAGCGCTTTTTCCTACACGCATACGGAGCAGAGCATTAAACGTTAACGCTGCACGTGACTGAATTTGAAAAATGATCGTGGCAGCATGGAAAGGGAGGAAGGGGGAAGGAGCGGGGTAAAAATAATCAGCTAGCTAGAGCGGTGGCGTTTTCACTACGGACGTTCCACTCCATCATCTTCCAGCGCGCGATCACCAGCGGGCTCCGGGCAAGCAAGAAAGTCACGAATTGCGAAAAGCAAGGAAGAAGCTTGGGCCAGACCAGCCAGGCACACAACACACAAGATGGCCGCCCCCGAGGGCAGAACTTCACTTCACTGGAGCAATGGAAGGAAGCAAGAATAGTTCATTCCTGCATGTACAAACCCTTCCATGGGCGGGGGAAAACGGGCAGGAAACCCGGTGGGAAGGATTTCCTTTTCCAATTTTTCCGATGGTCCCAACGGTTTCTAGTGCATACAGTGAGGAAGCCATGTCGGGTTTCCCCATCATTGGTCCCGATTTTTGGGTGGTTGGTCCCGAAACGAACAAGAAACCCCAACTCGTCCAATGTCTTCCTACGGCTTCCAATGCGTTTCAATAAATAAACATTTTATTAAATCGACATTTTATTACACCGAACTGCTTCCCTGCTTCTTACTGCGCTTACAATTCGTATTGTTTGCACGTTCGAGCATTACGGTCGGGGTTCGTGCGCGTTCCCTTTCACCTCACACACACACACACACACACACACAGTCAGAGCTTCCCTTTCTCCCTCCCCCACCTCCATGCTGTCCAAAATTCCATACAATATGTAGCCGGAAGGAAGCTGCTCGCGCCGAACGGAAGCGGAACGGGATCTGGTGCTATTGTCATTTTTTTGTCGTCTTGTGTCGTGTGCCCGACGCTCGTCATCTTTATTCTTTTCCCCTTTTGTCTCCGCCGGCTCTTCACGCGCCCGGTACGTACGTACGTGCGTATGTGTGGCAGGGTGCTTTGTTATTCATGATTCACGCAAAATTTCGGCGGTTTTGATCAAGAACAGTTGATTGGATGCGTGCGTGTGTGTGGAAGTGCGTACGGTGCGTGCCATTCGCTCTGACAATCGAGCGGAACGAAATTATTTGGCCCCTCACCACGGCCCTTGGATGCTTTTCCTTTTTTTGATCGATTTGTCAATTTTCCGGCGATCTGGCCGCGCACGATCGGCTATCGGCATGATGCTACCGGTGCCGTTTCGGACAAAGGAGAAAAATGGTTCATTAACCAAAAGGCGGGGTGGGTCCCAATGTGAAGCAATGTGAAGCAATGGTAGGAAGTTCTCAGGACGGGAGTGAAAATGACAGCCGCAGTGTTTTGTTCGTTTCCGATACTGCTGTGACACACCAGCAATCGAAAGTGAAAGGGAAAAACATTTTCCCTAGAACGGGGGTGGGGCAACAAAAGTGGGCGAGAAAGCGTCGCGCAAAGAATTCCTGGGAAATCCCGGGACAGGGTTTCGGGTCGGGGCAAATCATTCTTCAAATATCTTTATTCAGATTTTTCGATTTGCGCGATTGCTGGCTATAAAATGGCGGAATTGGGTGACGGCCGTCCCCAGCGTACCGTCCCCGAAACGGGCGGGGAAGCGGGAAATAATCAAGCTATCAACGCTGACTCCACGCTGACACAAAAACCGGCTTTCATTCGTGGAAGGCAAGCGCGTTCAAAGTGTATCGCTTTTATCGAGGGAACTGGAAAAGGATGCTTTCTAACAGTGTGCAGTACAAAGGTTCCAGCTCGCATTGTGCTCAAAACTCTGCTCCTACGCCGTGGGGCTGACTTTGAAACAATTTTTCGTGAATTAACAAATGAGAAAGAAAAGAGCCTCTCCGTCCTTGCTGACGTTCTGTAATGGGCACAAAAGCCGGCGGCAAAAGCTCGTCCGCTTTGGGCAGACACAATGCATTGGCGGCCCGCTAAAGAACGATAGTTTCCTGCGGGAAGAATGCCATTCATTAAAGTATGTGATTAATGACACTTCTTCATTACATTCGGTGCAAGCGGTGCGTGGCTTTAGCGGATTCATTGTTTGGACTTTTAAATTGGGAAGAGAACATTAAAGCTTCATACAAAGAGGGAACAATTTAATTATACAAATTGAATAGGAAACGTTTTTTTTTTGTGTTGTGCTAATTAAAGTTCTTGTTTTTTGCTTTCACACAGTAAATGACGTATTTTAGAGCTGTTGTAAAAGAATTAACCTAATCACTGACAAATGTTTTTTTTGTTGGGTGAATGAAAATCTAATATCTTCAAGATTTACAATATTTGTTGAATTTTTACACGCTTTTTACAATACAACGAATTTTCTTTCAATTCTAGTTTTGTTTTGAAAGGAATAGTCACCTTTTATTGTTTAAAAAATTTATCTTGTGTGATTATAGTTTTGGTTAATAATTCTAATCCTGAATTACTATAAATTTCAAACATTTTCCGTCATGCTAGAAGATACTCAATTGTGGTTGATCGAATCTAGCCACGCCTATTACAATCTTTAGTGTTCAAGACGTTCAATTCCAAATGCATGCAAAATCTAATACCGATAATTCAAATAAAAACTGCATTTTATTATTTTATCAATCAAAAACCGTATTCGATAAGCATATAAAATATATGAGAGTAAGTTTATCCGTAAAAATTGTATCATCCATCTTGGTTCCATTATTTCCTGAACAGCTTTCAAATGCATTTATCATTTATGTTTAATCGCCACTTTAAACCACTTTTTTTTATCCGTTTAGACAAAATGTGTTTATAGCTTTATTATTTTCTTTAACTCAAGTCTAATTCTTGTGTTAATTCTCTACCCGTCAATGATTTTGAAAGCTCAAGTTACATTTCTCTTTCGATACTTAAAATTGTTTTTTTGAACTTTGAATATTTCCTGGTTAGTTTAAAATTTTGCTATTAGTTTTCTGATTTAACGTACTATTGCAACATAATTTTACTTTTTTAAAATGTTATGTTGCATGTTTGGAAACATTTATTTTTACTCAATTAATTCGATTATTATTGACCTATGATTGACCTATAGGTTGAAAAACAATTGTTGATCCAACATTGTTTGAATATTTAAAACTATTTTAGGTTAACAAAAATATTTTGTTTTATTATTTTTTTAATATTTTAATCTCCTGACAGCTTGGTGTTGCACGTGAAAAATGGAAAATTAGAAAGGTAGCACGGTAGTAGAATGGTATATTTGCGAAACACGAGTTTTGCTGAATCCCATTTGGATTGTCTCTCCTCAAGCAGGGCTTACGGTCCTGTTATGGGTACACAAATTCACAGGTAGCCTAGCAGATAAGTGTCTTACGTAACCCTTGACTAGATGCTGGTAACTAGATTCGGGTAGCTTCTTCATTCCTTTAATAAGTAAGTAAGCAAGCAATCATAATCAAACCAATAGAGCTATAAGTACAATATTTACTTACTTATCGGGCGCTAAAACCGCTGTCCTTCTGCATCAAACTCCGACACCGGTCACGAAGAAGAATAAAATTTATTTATTCAACTAATGATTGTATAAAATCATCATGATTATTTTACAGAGCAATTAAAATTAAAATAAGCTGAATTAAAAAAAGCTTGGGTAAGACGCGCATGGTCAAAGTAGCTAAGTCAAGAAGTAGCAAAGTAGCAGAAGTAGCTCTCACGATAACAAATAATGAGTTAATTTCTAAGCTTCTGCCATGCTCCACACATTATAAAAACAATCCATACTCCGCCTAGTAAATTCTCTTAGAATCGTTTCAAGACTTACCTGCTGTATATTACAACCATCTGAGAGGTTACAAGCATCTGAGTGGATATAAAACAGCTCTTGGCTACACGTTTTCCATTTTTATAACATCAAATCAATCATTTTTTACCTGCTTCATGCATCCAGTGGAGCAAAAACATCCATTCTAGTCATGATTTCCCCTTGCAAGCTCGAATAACCAATGAGATCTTATCTAACTCACTTACAACAAGCACTTCAATACTAGACCGAAAACATGGAGATCCCTATTCTTGCTACACAAGAATAAAAAAGAAACACAAGCAAAGCACCAGAAAAGATTACATTTTTGTTGAAAAATGATGCAAAAGGTGAGCTCTGTTTACCTCCCGCCTCCCGCCATCCAACAGGCAAATCTTTTGCCCACGTTCTCATCTTTAATCCTTTTAATCTTCAGCGTGCCTGTATCTTCTTCGGCCACGGCATTACCCGGTGCTCGCTTATCAAATCACGCAGCACGAATAATTTATCATCCACTCACCTAAACCGGAATTTGTCACGGCGGTTTGGATCCCTAATTGACGATATTTGTTTTGCCACTCAGCGTATGCCATCCCACACACACACACACGTACACGTACACCGGTGTGGAACCGAAAGCATTATGCTGTCCCGCGGCCCTTCCACGTACGGTGGCGGCTATTGAAGCGTGAATTAATTTGATTTGCTTAATCATGGCGCCCATCCGTGACGAGAGGGCGTGCGAGCAGGGCGGTGACCCAACGTAACGATGCGTTTCGTTTGTATAATTACGATCGCTCATCCAGGAACGCCCGGCGACAGATACAAGCGTAAGGCGAAAGGGCCTAGGTTGCGTAGGGTGTCCTACGCCCGGCCCAGATTCATCTCACCCTCGGACACGGTCGAACGCTTCTGTCAAAGCTCATTCGCACCTTTCGGTGCGTGTACGGGACGAGATCGTTGCTGGCATCTTGACACAGATGCGTTCCGACCGTCCCGTTCATGTGTGCGGACGGATGAGTTGTTCTCTGTAAACCGGAACATTCCTTCCTCAAAATTCCGGCTGTTGTTGCTGCGGTGCTGGTGATCCTTTGCCCAGTCTTCCGGAGATGTTTGGTCTCCTGGGAAAGATGACCGTCGTAGAACAGTGGAAACATCCGAGAATTGCCAGATATTGCCCGGGACCTGAAACCTCTGCAAACATCATTATACATTTCCTTTTGCACCGAGGCGAATGATGATGAACCATGATAGGGGGATGCGTGGCCCACCGCAAAACCACTGTGCTGCATCTCCCAACAGTGTGGCTCCAGAAGTCCCTTCCACTCCTGCACTCCTTCTTGTGCACCTCCACCCCCACCTTTCGATCGAATGATACAGTCGAATTAATATTTATTCAATTTGGCCAACCGGTCCCAAACTCGGTGGAAACTTGTGTTCTACAACATCAATTCGACACACCCGACGGGTTTCCTCCCCTGGGATAATTTGTGACTCGGGAAAGTTTATCAGGTTGGATGCGGCCACCTCCACCACACTAACCGAAAGTGATGTAATAACTCTTGTTTTGCAAGTTGTTAACAATTCGCCCCAAGATTTGTGAAATTGATAATCGAATTGTTTGGGCTGTAGGTTGATTAAAAAATGCTCTACACGAGCTTCAGTGTTTGAGGGGGGGTTGGGGGGGTGTAAGAAAATCCTCAAGCATAAGCTCATAAATAAATATATGCTAATTCCGGATTTCCAAGGACGAGGCTGACCAACGAGAGATTTGTGAAAGATCACAAGAAAGTCTTGATTTTTTATTAAAACTATGTTACTTTTTTAAATCTTGGAAAACTGTTTAATGATCTTTTGAAAAATATTTTTTACGCGAGAGCAAACCACGCTGTTGAAAATTGAAATCAATTCATAAAAAATTGTATTTTGTACAATTTACTTGATAATATTATTAAATAAACGTTGCCTGTTTTTGTGTCTTGGTATCTTATGGAGATAACATAGCTTTGCTATTAATCAGCATCCAAAAATTCTGTGCAAGTTTGTGAACGGGATTTTTTTGTTTAGTTTTCCCAATGCAATCTTCAAAACTATTTTGTGCTGTATATTTGAAAAATATTTTTCCTATATTTTATATACTATACTATGTTTCACTGCCTTGCTTCACGTGTATGTGTTTTGGTATATAAGCTATAAGGCACCTGGTTTAATATAAAGCATGGACATAGCGGTCATAGCACTTGCCACAGAAGTTAAAAAATAATTTTCTTGTGAAAACTATTTACTTGTTTCAACAAACAGGAAGCAAATCGCAAACACTAGTTTTGAAGGAGAACAATATGGTTTGACTCAACAGACAGCAATACGGCCTGGCCGTCTCTACTGAATAAAAAAAATGGTTTGACTCAACAGACAACCTCAAAATGTACGATTTTTTTTCTTTGTCCTTTGGGCTCTTTCTGTGACTTAGTGTACCCATTCATATCAAGATTGTGTATCCTGCTTATGTGGGGCTGTGATTAAGTGTAACCATTGGTGATGGGAAAATTAAATTTTTTTTGGAACGGAACAGAACCAGTTTCTTTATAGCAAAGAACGGAACGAACCTAGTAGTTTCATTGAACTTTCTTATTTTAGCAATACACAATTATAAACCTATTTGATTCGTTCTCTATTTGTTTAAAATGGTTAGAGTGTAGACCAATACATTGATGCTGAAGGAAACGAACAAATGTTCACCATGAAATAGTGTGAGGTATTCTTTCTCGTTCCTAAAAAAAATATGCTTGTGTGCAATAGGAAGAACATGTATTTTTTACAGCTCACATCTCACTTTTTCTATAATATTGTGATATATGGACAGTCAGTGTACAAGAGAATGTATATGGATTCTGAGATTGATGTCGCTGTGCTGTGTTTTTAACCCTGTATGAAAGCAGTTTTCCATGAAAACAATCCAACAATCTCGAGAAACAATCCAACAGTCGTTATCACCTGTTTTGCTTCTTCCAGTGTGGCTTTCATTGCAAGATCTTGGCACGTTAGAAAGCAGGGCGAAGGTGAAGTTATATTATAAGTTTTAAGGATTTTATGAACTACAAAAGGTGGGTGCAAAACACCTACCTAGACATTTTTCTCGAACCTAGGTTCGACCGTTTCACCGAGGGAACGAAACGAACCTACTAGGTGCGGAAGCAAATCGCAAACACTAGTTATCCATAGCATAATAGTCAATCCTGCGCGTATGGGAAGCGGCAGCCGTCTGAACGGGATTCGATGCAACGTCGGGCCTGATCGTATGAAACAGGGCTACGCCGCGCTACCGATGAGACCACCGAGCGGCCTATCTTGGGTGGCCTAAAAACTCTTGTAAGCTCAAAGCCTTCCAAAACACTGATATATTTAGGGTGTTTTTCTTGACTTAAGTGTACTTAGTGTAGCAGAAAAGTAATCCTTCCATTCTATTTACCTATTGTTTTTATGGATGTATAAAGGAACACCTAAAGGAAAGCTATTTGTGATTCATTTAATTTTGTGTGTGTTTAAACAAATGTTTAATTTTTATATTGTGTCAGAACTAAACATGAAAATGAACCTTTTGAAACTATTAAAACCCTTACCTCAGTATAATTCAGTGTTTTAATT
>KB671728.1:0-36083 GCA_000349105.1 Anopheles epiroticus
TAGATGTAAATCATCGGAAATGAGGAAGAAAGGGGCAAGGTTTAATTTGAAACGATTCTCCACTTTACGAGGATTGAAGAGCATGAAATGTGTGTGTGTGTGTGTGTGTGTGTGTGTTTCTATTTCTCGCAAAATGTGCATTAGGTTATTTTTAACTTCTTAAAATGTTCCTACCAGTAAACTTCTAAGTACTACTCTGAGTCATGGCATCTGAATTTGTGTGGGATACATTGCCCAGTATAGCAGTGGGCTGTTTTTAAATAATAACGCAACCTTTTACTCTCGCTCAACAATTTTAATTTCTACCCAACATTCCATATCAGAGTGAAACGAACTGAGTGAAAAATGAAAGCCACCTTATCGTCCAACCCATAGACCAGCTGGCCATCGTCCAACGCCGTGGGTTGGGAAATAGAAACACGTGGAAACTGGCAACACTTTCACTCACCAATCTCGCACCAACAGCAGTTGTCGTTGCAGTCGTCGTCGATTTTGAGCAACACTGCACCTCCCGCGCAACGCTCAAGTCTGCTGGCAGCGGATTCTTTTCGCCGTTCGGATTCTTAACATTCACTGCCCAACGGCATGCCCCGGACGCTGACAGAACGGACGTCAACCTGCCCGGCTACATCTCGTAATCCTTTTTCTCGCTGTAAGCCACTCGACTCGCACGAAATTACGGATTAACTTGATAACACTCAAACGCGAACGACTGCACAGGACGCAAGAGAAGAAGTCTGTGCGTCAGCGCGGGTTTTTCAACGGGGGTGGGTAAGGGTGCGACGGACAAGTGGATCCTTCTATCGACCCGCCAACAGACCAACCAGTTCGTCCACGGTCTGACGTCACAGGCACAGGCACACCTGAAGAGACACTACTCCACGCTGTTAGTAATCCCGTTCACTACACTGCACTAAGCACTTCTCTGATTATTTTTCCCAGAAACACGATGCGGGTATTAGTATTAGCACGGGCACAGATTATTTTGTAGCAAAAAAAGCAACCGAAAAACCACAAACCAACGGTCAGACCAAACCCGTGGTGTGTAGGCGAACCGCGCGCAAGACCTACTACGATTCTGTCGGACTATTCGCACACGAATGACCGACACGCTGCGAAACGGTGTCGATGAATGGCAGCAACCTGTGGGAATACCGAATGAACACGGTAGTCACTCTCTTCTCCTCTCTCTCTCTCTCTCGCGTTGGTAACTGCCGCGAGAAGAGCAAAGTTGTGATCGCTCTCTTACGTTTTAGTAAAGACTAGTACTGCGGCGAAGGTGGTTGGAATGAATTCCAAGACATCACGGGCGAGAGAACGCAACCATCTCGCTCAAACCAATCCCAAACAGATGGGACAGTGGACAGTGGGGGAGGGTGGAGTGAGGGCTGTACAAACGTCGGTGTTCATCGCTGTACCGACTCCCGCTGGCTCACAGCTTCCGTGCGTGCGTGCTCAGTCGGCTGGCGGGCGCTCGGTCGAAAGCAAAAGTGGTCTTAAGATCTCGCCAATAAAAGAAAAATAATCGTGTGTCGCCGTACACTTTCTCCGATGTCACACGCAAAGAGTGAGATGGAGAGAGAGAGAGAGAGAGAGAGAGAGAGAGAGAGAGAGAGAGAGAAAGGGAGCAAGAGAGTGACAAGATGGCGGGATGGTGGAAAACTTCAGGCGACATTGGCAGCACCCGAGCAGCACCCGGCAGGGTATCCCGACCGAAGGGTAGCGGGTGCTGACTCCCGCCATACCCTGTGGGGAAATCGTTCAATAGGAAAGGGTAAATTTGATTATTGAACCTGTCGAGCGGCACACGGTGAGCCTTTGCACTGCCGCACTTGGTTTGGCATTTGGCATCCGCACACAGTTTTCCACCTTGGAAACACAACACACACACACACAATTGCCTGGCAGTCCTGCCAGTCCCAAATCGATCCGTTCCGCACTCCACCAGGGGGAAGCAGTGTGGATGAGAAAATGGATTCAGCTTCCTTCTTTTCTTGTCTTTACGCGTGTGTGTTTTTCTTGCGTCTTGAAGACAACTAGGCTTCGTTCCACTCCCACCATTATTTCACATCGACTTTTACCTTCAACACATGTATGAAATGTAGTTTTTTTTTCTTGTAGCAGAGCACCGTACGACACAGGGAAAAGTTGCTCCAGTGGCATCGGAAGCCATCGGAAAGATAACTTTTCCGATGAAAAGTTCCGAAAGCTACACAGCTTGCAACGAACGGTGCCGGCGCTTTGCCCGCGAGCGTTTGTGCTCCGATTGACACAGAATGGAAATGCAAATCCACCTTGTGTGACTGTGTGTGTGTGTGTATGTGTGTGAAGTGAATTGAAAAGGGAAAAGTTTTACTCAATACGATTGAACACCGGATGGATGCGATCGGTGCAAGGGCTACGGCAAGGGAAAAGAAACCGGTGCCCGAAGAGTTTTCGTTTGGTAAAATGTAATTAAATGTGAGGTGAATGAATGGCTTTGGGATCTTTAGGTTCCAGGAACACTGAGCGTAAAAATAGGGAAAATTGCACTGTAGAAGAGCTTTGGGAAGCTTATTTTCGACGAGCTGCAGCACGTTGGAAAAGCGTTCAGTGAGTGGTAACTAAGCTATTTACGTAAGGAAAAGTTGCTGTTTACTTTAAACTGATTTTCGATTTAAATGCCGTACTGCTTTTACTTTTCAAACATCTAGCTAATGCATATTTACAATTTCAGCCAACTATTTAGACCATTGCCAATGTTTTTGCAAACCCTAAACACACATCCGTCTGTAACCGGATGAGTAAAATGGGATGAAGTTCGACCAGGATCAGGAATGTGAAGCATTTTCATCACCTTTCCCCTTAAGCGCAGGGATGGAAACCGGCTGTCCTTCTACAATGGAATGTTTTCCCATCCATCCTTTGGCATGCAAAAAGGCAGGGAAACCTGATAGCCGGCCGGCTGGGTCGGTCATGTTTATTCGATGACCAGTATTATTTTTCCCCAAGCAAACGTTACATCTTTATATAACTTGCGAAAAGGGAATGTGCAGGGCACGGGGAAAGCTGTGCCCTTCACGTCACAAATTAAATGGTAAAACAATAGTGTAAATATTAGCTAACGATTGGTTTCGGCCTCTTTCGGGACACCTGTTTGGCCGTATGTAATGGGACAACACGAGCAACATATGATGCCCACCGTTTTAACAACGTGAAACAAACAACCCAAATGGGCGAAGAAAAGAAAGAAAAGTTGTGTTCCAAATTGCATGACTACTCGTCGCGAAAACCGTACCCGCAAGTAAGCAATTAGTTTCCGTTCGGTTGGCATAAATGTATGCTGGCAGACAGGTTCCGACGGGGACAGCGCAAATAGTGACGCGCCAACCCCCTCCCCCCAGGACGACGGAGGAAATGTGACGAAAGTGCTTAATTGATTAGCTTTTCCCTTCACGGTCGTTGGCGGGCAGATGAACCGTGAAATGCCAAAACCATCGCCATCAAACGCCATGGACCGCTGTGCGCCGGGTCGTTGGAATGCCGTGCCGTGCTTACCCACATGCCGGGATCTACCGGTACCGCCGGGGGCCGATATTGATCGTATCGCGCTCTAGCTTTTCCCGGCACACGAGCGGTTTGGTGGAAATTTGCTTCTCAAAAAGAAGCGCCGGGCGGTAGGCCGGCTTTAGAATCGTGGGCTTAGTAGCGCTGTTACACGGGAAGGTTGTCGACTTATCGAGCGAGTTCGTCCGAGTGTGGCTGCGGCAATAAATCATAAAGACAGGTTTGATGGGCACGATTGGTTTTCCGGGAAATGGAGATGTTGAATGGCGTCGGTGGGAATCTAACACACTTACACAAACGCAAATAGGCACATATAAAATTTGATAGCAAGTCTTGCCATCCCGGGACGAAAAAGGAGGAAACACCAGGAAGAAAATGTTGGCAGATGTGTTTCGCTCGCGATTTTCGTTTAAAGCAATGGCGGTCGAGTGGAAAAAAGTGCCATTAAACTGGAACTGGAACCATTGCCTTACACTTAACATCTTTTGATCTTTATGTCTTTTACTGCTGGGCTAGTTGCGATTTTTATGGACAGGTTACATTTTGTTTTTCTTTTTTGCAAATAATATTTTTTCCGTGTTTTTAATGCCTTGCAAAATATATGTGGCTGTACAAGATTTAAAACTTAACAAATTTATCGGCAATATTCTAAATAACATGAAACCCCTTCTGCAATAATCTAGAAATCAGTAAACGAAATGAAGTGAGCTATATAACGATTTATTATATAAACTCATGTGTAGTCATCTTAAACGGTTATAATTGTTGATGTGCAAATAAAACTGCTAATAAAACTGTAAATCATATATATTTGATTATCTAATTTATTTTAAGCATCATTACATCAGCATCATCATTTTTAACTCATCCTTACTTTCAACGATTGAAACTCTATATTACACAGAACATTGTACTAATCTCTCAAATCCTCGTCCTATTTACGTCCTCTTCGAATCACTCCCCCTTCACGATACAAACCATTACTGTGTACCGCGTGCATTCAAACTCGATACGAACTCACATAAATCTCATCTTTATCATACGCACAGAAGAGATAGAAAACTATCAGCAAGCATGTAAACGATAGGCAATGAAATCCACCTACAGACTTGATGGAATCGTGCAAATAACCATAAATCTTTACACTATATGGTAGAAGAAAAGCTGCATGTTAGTGTGCGAAATGGCCATTCAAAATGGTCCCAATGGGGTTTACTTAAGTAGCTGTTTGTCACAAATAGGGTGTTTTTTACCGTATCAAATAACCGTGAAGCTTTTTTATCGTAGCCTCTTAGAGAAACTTTCTCGGCCTTGCATCTTTTTTGTTCTGGATTTGTGTTTGAAATTGTACGTTTGTTTCGGAAACCGTGGGCCGAAACATCCCCCTCCCCCTCAAAATGTCACATAAAATGGATCCACAGTCACTTCTTTTCGGGTTTCTATCTGTATTTCCTGGTCGCAGAATAAAAATAGCCTCAAAGCATCCAAAAGTGAGTCGCTCCATGATCCATCGAATGGAAGAGCCCACTATAAACTGGTATTACTTTTAGCCGGCGTTACTCCACATTCAGATGGATAATACTTTTCTCCCCCAATATAGCTGGTGGCGCAACTGGAACTAAAATCTTCCAGCACAAAACTTATCCGCGATTTTGTGCACTGACCGGCCAACCGAAACTCTAGCCACCAAGTACGGTAGAAAGTTTTGTTTGCAGACAACGATACTAAAAACTGCGCTAAAAGTAGCGTAAAAAGCTTGAAGCAGTAAGGCAGGCTTTCTTTCTCTTGCCGCTTGCCGGTGGAAGCTGTTTGCAGGGACGGTTAACGCACAGCCAAGCCAAAGACGACGGCAACTGGTACATTGTTACTCGTGCACGCTCGCACGAGTGTCAGACGGTGGTTGAGACGGGAGTGCTTTGCTATTTGCTGGTGGCACCACTTTCCGGCCCTACACACTTCCGGCTGATGTGTTCGTTCGGGCGTAAAGCGTTCGTTCGGGTTGGTCGGGCCGGTGGGATGGAAAAGCGGCCTATGTTTTCGCGCCACCGGAAGCTTTCGGGCGAGAAGCGGTCGAGGAAGGATGCACTTGCCTGCCGAGATGCGAGTAACAATGGTGCTAAAAAAGCATTGCAAAAAATGGCCCAAGGAAAGGAAGGTGTGTAAGAGAGTGAGAGAGAGAGAGAGGAATCACTGGGTGGTTGATATTTCCACCAGGTTTGGCACTGTGGGAGCATAGCTCCCCCTCGAGAAAGCGTGTCTCGATTTCTCGATTTCGCTTGAGATGATTGAAAGCTGCCGGTCGACGAAGGAACGGCGCTACCGAGGAAGTTGTCAAAACGAGCCTACACGGCACACAAGCACCGCGTACTCGCGTCAGCCCAGTTGGACACTCACCGTTGACACAAAATTCCACTCAAAAAGAAACGCAAACACCCCGGGGGGCGGGGGGGGGGGAGGCAAACACACACACAAACCGCTCAGTGCGTCCCGATCGATCCGTCCAGGGCTGAGCCATTCGGTTCTTTCCTTTTCGCGCGCTCTGTGTACAGCCAGTTTTTTTTTTCCTTTCTTTTTTGGCCTTTCCCCCGGGGGCCGGTTCGTCTTGTGGCAGCCTTCATTTTGTGTATGGCTTTTCCGCGTTTCCCTTTTGCTGCTGGCAAGCGCTCATTTTTTCTTGCTCTCCAGATTTGATACACACGATGGGACAGGATGTAATATTTCCATTCAGGGTGGAGGCTTTAATTTATTCGCGGCACACCATTGCCACTGTTTTGTGCTGCTGGCGGGAGAGCTGGGTAGGTTTCGTACGAATTGAAGCGCCTGAAGGTTGGCCAATGGACCGTACGATGTGTCAGTGCACATGCACGGTGAGGTGGCAAATGAAAGCATTTTCTTTTTCAATGCACTACAAAAGACAGAAAAAGCTGGTTGAAAATTACAATAATATTTAATTCGCTTTAGAAATAATACTACGAGATGAAAGTAAACTTTTCTATGGAGTTAGCTTAAGAAAGGAGGAACAAAGGAGTTTAATTACATCAAATTGTAGGGAGTAATCAAGCAAAAAAGGGAAAATACCAATATTTATACAATCTCCCTTTAAAAACCCCTTCAAGAAGAGAATGTTCTGGTTTTACTTTATTAATTTCTTTTTTTCCGTAGTGACGGCCTGACCGTTTTGTGTTTAATTTCTTTTTTATTTCGTTACAAACAAACAGATTTTCTTTGCTCTCTGCTAAACATTTTATTTAAAAGCATTTTCCAAAATCAAAATCAAATTTGCATAATTTCATAAGTCTACAATCTATGTGCGACTTCTAGCTTACATTTTACAATCTCGTTATTGCTTCAATTAACTTTTCTCGAACGTCTGCACGGTTTCAAATATTGTCAAATATTATGTTTATTTTAACACTTTAAAAATTAAATTAGTTTTTCAGCTACTCTCCTGCGCTTCTTTCAAAGCACACTAAGAATTATAATTGAGCCTGTTGAACAACAAGGTTGAATGAAGATATCAATTTCAATTCAGTGATTTATTGCAAGCAATGGTATGTACCATGTATCACTCACCATCTATTTCGTTAACGGGGTTCCCTTTAACTTTTCTTTACTTTCCTTTTAGTCCACTTCCAAACTCGTGGTCGAATCTTAACCTTGAGCATTCTGTAACCCCTGTTGGCACCTTGTCAGCTCTGCTAAAACAGCCTCAACATCTGCTGCTCAATTTTCAGTTCAGCTGGCAATAGTTTGATCGTGCCTTTTCACTTCGTTCTCCGTAGGGCTTTCCATCCAGAAACCAGACAGCGCCGTGTGCAACGAGTTCTTTCGCCTTCTCGCTGCTTGTCTGCTGTTTGATCTAACGGCACGTACCATAAAAAAGAATACCAAAAAAACACACACACACACCCATACACACATACCAAGAGAATACACAAACAACCTTTCACCGCACAGGCGGTAGGAACGAATTGAATCTAATTTTCCATCCTGCCAGATTTCCTCGCAGTCAACTGCAGGCAAACGAACATGTCGGTGAAAGTGTGCGCCTTTTTGCCGGCCCGGCATTTCCCTTTCGCCGAAGGCATGCTATCATTGCTTCACTTTACTCTTTCACTTCCAACTACTGTTTGGTGTTGGGGTGTTTGTTTTTTTGTTTATTACTTTCTCTGATTCCGCAACGATGTTTGTATTTTCGTCCTGTGTAACTCTCTGCAAAGCGATTATATTATGGTAATGATAATAATAAAATCATGGTGCTACGTGATCGAAAGCTTGTCGAAAGCAAGCAGCGTCCTGTCTGCTGGTGTGAACCAAACACTTGATGGAACCCGTCGACATTGCACATAAGTTTTACACTTTTTACCTTCAAAAAGGCATTGAAGCGAAAACTAGAGTACTTTCAGTAAGTGCATTGTTTTTTCAATGAACACTTACAAAAGCTCAACACTTATTCCAGCAAAATGTACTTATGTACCTATTTAAAGGCTTTAAACGAACTTTTATTGACTTCCAGACTGCCAACAAAAGAATTCACTTCCGTATGCAGCACTCCTTTCAGTTTGAACTGTTCCTTCTTTTTCTTTTGTACAAAATTCATTCTTAAATCGATATACTTTTTCTCCACCACCTTTCCGTTGTTTGCTTGTTACCGGCGACCGACAACCGTGCAACCGTTTTGCCACGCCAGCATATTCAACGGTTACAAATCCCTGGATCACAATAACCAAGCCACTCTCGCGCTGGCTCTCTTTCTGCAAAGGTATCCTGCCACTGCCCCGATTTGTTCTACCTTCTGTATGGATGTCCGTGCTACGGGGCGGAGAAACTGTTCAGTTGATTTTTATTCATCCCGTCGTGTATATCATGCTACGGGCAGACGAACCGTGCCCCAATCCGGGTATTCAAATCTCGCCAGCCGCGCTGAAGCGTTACGGTGGCTTTGTGCAAGCCTAATAGGGAAAACGAGTTCGATATGCTGTTATTTTTATTTTCACCTTCTGGCGCACTTCCTGCTTTTAATACGGATTTGGTTTCGTTGATTTTTTGAGAATCGATCGATTCTCTTCGGTTTGTTGTTGCAATATTTTTGATGCTTCGATTTGGGCACGTTTCGGGATTTCTTGTTTTATTATCCTTCAGAATGTTACATACTTTGTAATTGCGGACTTTTATTATAATTTCTATTAGTTTAAGCACATTAGAAAATATTCTATTTGTATTAAAGGCACAACTTCAACTAACCACTCAATACTTCAACTATTCTATCGTTGAACTTTATTTTTTATACCAAAACACAACAAAACGTACCATTTTCTATGCCTACGTGGGTCTTCCTGTTCCAAAACGGGGGGGGGGTCGTTTTTTACGACCTTCCCTCACCCACTGTTATCTTCATCCAAACGCCGTAAACATATGCCACCCAATTATGTTAATTATCCGGGTGATGGTCGTCAAACGCAAACATATCACAGAACGCGTAACCCCTTGCCATTTCCACCCAGACGCCTGCCTGCCATGAATACGCTTGTGTTTTTCCAACTGATCGTCGCTTCACTTTGTGTAACAACCCAGCAGTAACGTTGTTTGTTTTGGCGTTGCTTTTCTGTTTAAAAATAACACGTAAATCTGTCATATCGAAAAAGAAATTGCATTTGTGTGACAATTTACGTCCACTTCCACACACCCTCGACTAATCCCACCCGATCGTGTTCTCCTTCCTCGACTTTTACCGACACAAACAATCAATGTAAAGGACAATCATTTACTTTCTCCTTCCCGAGGGCGGAACGGACGCATGGAACGCACATGGCCCACCAGGCGTCTCCATCGGTACGTGCCGACGATGCCGATACGGCCTATCAATAGCCAGAATTATTATCTGCCACCCGAATCGAGGCGCGTGCAGACCTTCGAACGTCAGCACCGTTAGCTACAGGGCCGTCTTTGTCCGTGTGGTGGACGGCCGTTCAAAAGGACCATGTGTCACGTGTGTCCGATGACCACGGTGCGATCGGGCTCTGTCGGTGGCAGCGCAGCGGGAGACACACTTTCAGGGTAAGTTATTTGTTGTTGTGCCGTACAAAAAATTGCTCCCCCGTTCCAATTGGTAGTAAAAAATGTGCAAGGATATGACTGCTTTGGGTTCGTACCGAACCGGAGCATGAGCAGGGGCTCATGGTTGTTTGTACAGATTTTCTTTTTTGCTACAAATATGGTTTACCATCCTTGCATCATGTTAGAACAGTTAATTAAACTCCCTTTTCCCTATCAAACAAGTGGTTATCAAAGGTAAACCGTGCGACTTTTAATGCGCCCAAACGGTTGTTGGTTAGGATAAGATGGGACAGATTTTGGCCGTCGCTTGGGCTTGACGGTGTTTGCACAATTTTTGCTTTGTCTGAACGGTACTGTCCGGCTTTTGTTTACCGCCTAGATTAATCAGCTCACCATGGTGCGCTGTTGTGCAAACTCCGACCGTCTCAAATAATTACCTCGCTCGGTAAAGCGCCGCACGGTAAGGAATCCCACGGTTTGTCAAATTTTCCAGCTCGCATCACACGACGGGCCGGTTTTATTCCGATTCGGAGGAAGACCCACTTGTAGAGCCGGACGACGAGGAGGGCGACTCAGCGGAGGACGCTCGTTTGGATTTCTTCTTCCGTCCGCTGGACGATTTTTCGTGTATTATCTCGAAACTTCCCGGACCGTCCGCTCCGTTTCGTCGCTTCCGCTGATGTCGCTTGTCAGCGCCATCCTCGCTACGATCACTATCCAGTGAGGCTCGTTGCTTTTTACGATTGCTGGCCGATTTGCCATCCCCGTGGCGGGTGGAGGACTTTCTGCAAAGAAGCACAAGAGAGAGTGAGTGAGTGAGAGAGTGCAACAATAACGCACTGTTGAAGCGTTCGGCAAGCGGGCGACAAAAGGGTAATGATGAGAGATGGCTGCATGTATATTTATATCCTAATCGAGCCACCAACCACACACACACACACACACACACACAGCCCATAACGGAGGGAAGGCAGAGAGCACCTCCTTGTGGCTGGAGCATTTTTCCGGTGAAGTTATAATGGAATAAAAGTCCACCGAAGGGGAAACATTGCTTTACTTGTCTTGGCTGGCGGGCGTCCTGATCCTAGAAATGGCATAGACACACACCTACACCTACACACACGCGTCCACATATCATCATCATCATCTCGTGTATGATGGTGAGGCCATGTTTTTATCATAAGTAGCAATATCACCCTTCGGCGAAGAAACGAAGCGCTTTTCGGGGCAGCTCTCGCAATGCTCGACCATACAGTCTTTCACGTTTGCACGTTAATTTGCTTCGCCCTTCGCCCGGGATGCGGATGGAACACCCGGTACGATTATGAGCCCTGGCCGTTACAGGATATCGTTCTCAATTAATATTAATCCAACGCACCACCGCCATTTCATCTTCAAGCGTCCTGCCCGCCGCACAGCGAGCAAGGCAGGAATGTTTGGCATGCCGGTTTTTTGGTGCAGTGAAGGTGGGATTACGTGCGATCGGACATTAACCACCGGTACACTCGGCGTAAAGCGAAACACGTTTGTTACTGTCATGCAAAGGCGGCTCCAGGGGAAGTGCGCATGTACACAGGGGAATTGGGGATGACCTTTTTCCGGGAAGCTAACACGATACGGCAGCTATTTATCTTTCCTCACTTGGTTATGCGGTGAAGTACATTGTGCGGTTTAAAGCAGTCTGTTTGTTTTACCATTTTGTGTGGCAATTGGTGTGAAAAGCTTAAAAAGTGCAATGAAGGAAATATATTCACACCGTCAGTAGCTTCTCTTCATTTCTTGGATTGGTTTGTTGTTTATATTTTTTAGTATTTATTAAAAATAAAACAAAATGTTGATATGATACATTTGATCTATAATATTAAACGTAATTTCATAAAATTGAGTTTAACAAACGAGCTTTTACCCGTTAAAAAGAAACAAATTGAAATAGCAAATATTTAAAAAAACCTAAAGAATACTGAACTAACCGTTTCTAAGAAACAAAAACAAAAACATTACAAAAACTTGAAAACGGTTATAGATAATGAATAGTACGAAAAGCAATCGAGAATAAATAAAATACAAATAGCGTCAAAATAAAACAACGAGAAGCAATAAAAGCATTGAAGCAAAAAAGAGTAAAATAAATTTAAAAAACAATACAAGAAAATATCAATGCGTTCAAAGGTCACCGATATATTCTTTACCTGTCCTTCCCATCCTTCGCCCGGCGCTCTTCACCTTTCCCATGGCGCCCTGGTCGCTCGTCATCCGAGTGGTTGCGATCATCGCCATTTCCACCACCACCACCACCACCACCGTCATCCCCATCGCTGTAGATAGGCGGAGGTAGTGGATCGTCCCCATCCGACTCGGTACCGGGCGGCGGCTTGCCCGACTTCCGCAGACGCCGCTGCTCGGCCGTGGTCTGACTGCTGGCCGTCGAGTAGCCAGTGTCCTTGCGGGACGAGGACGACCTGTGCGCGAGAAGGGAAAGTGATGAACTGTCTTGAGCGGAGGCAGAAAAAAAAACCCGATGGCGATGATGATGATGCTGATGAGGTCGGACAGTTCGTTTGCGATGGACAACTCGCACGCGTACTAACAGGGAACGTCAAATAGCGCAACAGCGTGTGCCGTCACGGGTGATTAATTGCGCATAATTAATCGTTTGCTCACGCTCAGCACTTCGGCGCCCATACCCCATCCCCCCTTGCTGGTCACGAAATGAATTGTTTGCGACGCTCCACTTTACTCCACTTACCGAGTTTTCCGCGAATGCGATTTTGGCTTTCTTCCGCCGTCCTGGTCCGGCTCGTCGTCCCCGATGTCGGCCACTTTGCTGGAAAAGAAAACAGAGTGAGAGAGAGAGGAAGGGCAGGATAATCGAGCAGAAATAGTGGGACAGACATCGATTGTGCGCTTCGAGGAGTGGATTGGATTCGCGGAAAAACGCCAACTCAAATGAACTTGACGTTGGAGAGCGCTCTGCCGTTCGCGTCCTTGATGAAGTGGGGGAAAAAGTTTCGAAATAAAACAGCCCACGCTTGTGGTGGAGTTTATGCGGCATGGGCATCGAGACTTACCGGCACTTTCCGGGCGCTGGGCACACAACAAAACGCTTAATTTCAACAGCAGCTCCAGCGGCATCGGTGCACGCCGTAAGTCGCATTAAAAGTGCATCGTTGGTGGTAGCTGCTTTTGTGCAGCATAAGTTTGCGGGGAACAAAAAAGCCAAACCACCCAGACGGCGTACCTGCATGGTGTACCGGTTGGTATCGCGTTCGAAACGGTGCGAGTTTCCGCAACAACTGTTCGAGAAGTGGACTGGCTCACGTTGGGAAGCAAGGGAAACTTTTGCTCGCCTTCCCTGAAGGATCAATTGCCGGGGACTAAGTTATGTACAGTGGCAACTCTCAAGGACTGTGTGTGCGCGTGGGTGCCGAGCCCGATAGCAAGCCTCGGCCAAGTGACGGCCAAGTGTTAAGAGTTTTATTCGGAAGCTGCTGGTGCTGCTGCTGAAGCTGCTACTTCCGCTGCGGGAATGATAGGGCCCGGTAGCGCACGAAATGGAAATTAAATTTACAAGCAAACACATCTTAAACAACGTTTCGCACCGTTGACTGTGCTGGAAGTGTGCTTCACTGACGGACTGAGACATTGGGACGTTACATCCCGAGCCAGATTTTGGGTGTCTTGTTAAAGGAAACTAATTAGACAAGAAAGGCAGGGCTGTTTGGCACAAGTCGTTAGGCGCATGGTAAAGCGATGGGTGGGTTTGCACGGGGGACATTAATTTTGGGTTTGTTGTCTGTCAAATTTGTAGGAAGGAGATGGGTTATTTGTTGGAGGTACAGGATTTCCCGCAATTCTTTAACCATTTCCTGATGTCTTTAAAGAGCTCTTTGAAGTCTTTGACCACTTGAAATACTATTTTACTGCTTAAATCAAACTGACATAGAACTACTTATTTTCTGTGTTAATTTTAATCCTAATGTTTATATAATGAAATACAAAAAGTTAATAAGTATTGCTTTTTGAAATTCGCCGATAAAATTAAGAAATTTTAAACAAACGGCATTTGGTTAGGATCTAGTATGGAAGGATTTAAAACATTAGTTAAAAAAACTAAAAAAAAACACTAACAGAAAACATAAATACAAATTGTCATTAATATAACAAGATATTGCAATAACATTGAAAGAGAAGCAAAGCAAAATGATAGTTTATTCTTCTACAAATTAAAACGATGATGGTGATACGTCCTACCTCTTACTCCATCATATGTTTGAATGATACATAATTATGTCTTATACCCTGTGTATTGATTGATAGAAATCACACAGCAAGGGGTGAGATTAAACAGCATAGAAATCATCCAAAATTTGCAAACGATCGGTGAAGAGAACTGATTGGAAAAAACTCTAATTAAGCTACTTGTTCTCAGGAAAACTCTTTCAACCCGTTCGTTCATTTGATTCGTTTGATGAGCGCAAAACTTCCTTTCGGGTTTCAACTAATTAATGCGAAAAGCCGACTTCCTTTCGGTAAACAGCTCCCCATTCAATTTCCCCTGCCTAGAATGCTGTTAGCAGTCCTGTCATCAGCTTGATATTCACCAAACCGGGCACACGCTTGCCTCATAACGTCACAGAATGTTAATGCGCAAAATTACTCATTCCATCCTGGGCACACACACATACACGAACACGGACACGATTCAATTCCGCAATCGAAGTATCCATTCGCTCGACAATCCGGCGGCACGCCGGGCACGACCGAAGCCAAATCAAATCACTGGTTTATTTCCTCTCGTAGGCGGCACAGACCTATTACCATATCGTTTGCACTCCGCACAGGTGAAAGCGCGATTCTGCAGTATGCCTTCTGATTTTTAACTGGAGAGAGAGAGCGGTAAAGCGGTATCCCTTTCCTTTCTCTCCTCCAAAAATGTAATCCTTTTGCGAAATAATCGATAACGTGTCTCGAAAGTGCTGGAAGACGTCCACAAATGCCGATTCTCAACCACAGTGACGAGCTGTGATACGCACAACCCGGAAAAAGGGGGGTCCTCTTTTGGGCCGGAGACGTCAGGCCCATTTCCTGCGGCTGGGAAGGACACCGGAAACTGCCATCGATTCCGACTCGCACAAACCACTTTCGACCTACTTTCGGCGGCGTGACGCTCGGCGATGATTAATGGGTACTCTCCCTCGGGACTGCTTTCGCCGTCGAATGTTTGGCGAACTTCCCGACAAAACGATAGGGAAACAAGGTTAACGATCCTGACGGCGATTTGAAGATACGCGCTCGTAACGGACAGACACACCGTTCCACCGTCGACTGGTTTTTACGTGCCGGTTACAGCGAAACAAATGGCATGTAATTAGCGATCGCTATTAGATAATGGTAGGAAAAGGGAGGCTCCGAAAAAAAAGGAGCTTCATTTGTGAATGATTAAGCTTGTGGGAACTTACTTTACAAGCGCCGCGGTGTGATGCTATTCCATCAAAAATCAATGGAACAAGCAGCGTGATTTCTACGAACGATTGAGCCCATCAACCGCTTAAAGCCGCGTGATTGAAACAGCGGCAATTATTGTTTGGTTAATTTAATTCACTTCACGGCAGCTTACACTCCACCAAGCGTACCAAATTACTTAACCTCATTAGTGGATCTTTGCTCGGTGCTTACGCGCCAAGCCCTTGAGCAGCGCGAATCGGTTGCAAACTAATTTGGCTTCCGTCCTTACCGTTTGCTGATTTTGCGCTGCTTCTGCCGGCCGCCTGTTGATTGTTCCGCTGGCCTCGAGCGCATCTTCAACCGTCGTTTGGCGGCGGCCGCTTTCCGATTTTCCGAGTTCACCACGTACAGCCGGTAAAGCTGCAGCAGTATCACGAGCGTGTTTTTGCCTGCGTGTTGCACAAAAAAAAAAGAAAAGAGTAATGGATAAAGTTTGCCTTCCCGACAGCCCACCATAAATCATGGAGCCCACCCACCACCTTCACTCACAGGTGAAAAAGATGTTCATGTAGGTGATGATTTTGTAGTGCACGATGATGAGCAGCCGGAAGGTAAGGAACGGTGCGTCCTGCAGCAGTATGTTGAGCGCGATGCCCCACACGTCGATGTTGCAGCAGGCCACATTGCAGCAGCTCGCGTCGTCGGCCGCGCCAGCCTCGCGCACCTGGCTGCCGCCGCCACGTGGTTTGCGGGCCCGCGTCGCCGACAGGACGATGGTGAACTGGAGCAACGACCACGACCAGATGCTGAGCGTCAGCAGCACCAGCACCGGCTCGTTCGCAATCTTCGCATCCTTGAACGAGTCGAAAAACTCGATAATGTCCGCCGCCGTGCCGATGTAGACGAGCAGCAGCTGGCTGAGCTGGTCCCGGGTGAGGTCCCCCTTCGGCAGCATCCACCGGCCGATGATGAGCACCAGCATGAGAAACTGCTCGATCAGCGTGACCCACATCTCGGCGGTGAGCTGAATGTCCGGCAGCTGTATCTTCACGCCCAGCATCTTGTTCAGATCCTTCAGGTCCTTGCCGACCGTCGCGGCAAGATTGATCGTTTCGTTCAGCATCCGGTCCTGGTAGCGGGTGCGCTTGTCCAGCTTGTCCAGCTCGAGCAGCCAGATCGCGGGCACGATGCTGGACAGGTAGAGGAAGACCGACGGGCAGAACCTGCGAAAAACGGTGAATTGTGTACCATTCGGTGTCCAGTAACAATGCACATTTGTCTTCATCGAACCGGCGGAGCAAAACCTCTGCTATGAATAATGTTTCGTAAGCTTGCTATTAATCCAAGCGACAGCGTGGCTGCGTGGACAGTTGACTTTTGACCGGGCGTCTTGTCCTAAATCCACAACAAACACCCGGTTAGGGCAGGTGCAGTGGAGCAGGTCGTTAATAAACGGTTACACGGTTGTTTTTTTTCGAGCTCGGTTTGTCGTTTCATTAGGTCGATGAAAAATGTGAAACGAAAAATGGCAGAGCTTTAAATAATGCTTAATCTAAATTTATGCTGCGTCCTGCGAATTGTGGTATCTGGCTGGCAAAGAGACATTTTCGTACAATGTGCAGATCCTGGACAGTGGACATCAAAAGGCAAAATTATACGTTCATTTCTAGCATCTGTTTTTGGAGGTTGTGCTACGGATGATTAGATAGTACCAAGCTGTCCACGTTGGACCTGGCCAAAAGCGTCTAAAAATGTTTCGTGGAGGTAAAGATATCTGTTACAGTAGAAGCTGATAGGTTCGAAAAACTCATAGGGCAGTTCAGTATAATTTGTAATTCTACTAGAAAGGATATTTAGACTCAAAACCTCCTTGTAAAGAAACTAGTCTTCAAACCGCTGACATATTCCCATATTCTCAAAAGATTTCAAATGAACTAAGGAATGGCTCAGAGCACTTCATTACACTTTAAATTGGAATCTAACACGAAAACCCAGGGAACAAATTAGATCAATAGCCATCAATCAGGAAAGAATCGAACGAGAATCCAACCTGCGAGGGTAGCGTACGAATTGAACGAACTACACCTTATGGAAATGTCTGTACTTTACTGTAATTTGCACTCAGTGGAATGGATTCCCTTAGACACGGCATCTGACTCCGTGAATCGAGCAGTATCACCCATCACTACGTAGAACAGGTATTAAGGTCACATAGAAAAGCATGACAAAAAAACTTCCATCTCCCTAATGGAAACGTTCTTTTCCTTCCGCTGTAGCTTGGGTTGGGAGGCTTGAAGGACAAAGTTTATATTCACATCAATGAATGTCACAACTCACTGGCAATGCGTAGACGCTCGAAAGGCAAGAAAAACAACTGCCGTAATGTGTTGCAAATTCGATTTTTCACAACTCCAGATAAGACAGCAACTTTCGCGTACTGTTTTTGCAACGTACTTTGGTGCCAAAACCTTCCTTGCCCGTTCCGCATCGCCCGGCAAAAAACAACAATGTGCAGTAACTGTTCAACTCGGTGACACAGGAGCAGCGTAATTTGGTTTGCTTTCTTTCTGTCTTCCACTTTTCTATTGTCCCATCATTCTTAAGCACCAACAGCTCTAGCTTGAATGAGTTCCAACAATAGCAAAACCGGAGCGTAGACAACAAAGTAGAATCACTTTAAATACACCGGTAACCGATGGTTCTGGTTGGTGTTGCTGCCCGATACCAAACACCAAAAGTACGCTCACGCTCGTCGTCTGCTGTCCTGTTTTAGGCATCAGCATCAAGCAGGAAATTAGATTTTACGGTTTACCCGTTTTGCTTGCTATCCTAGCATCCTGCCCTCGACCCATCTCTCCGGGCCTGAGGGCTCCAGAGCTTCCTTACCAGCGCCATTCCTGGTTTTTCTTGATCGCCAGCGTAAAGATGCCCTCGATAAAAAGCACCCCGATCGGGGCGCACAGACACCAGTAGATGGGTTCCTTCTTGTTCTGTGTCACCTGCCAGATCGCAATGAAGCCATGGGCGGCGAACAGAATCCTCGTCAGCGTGGCTTTGAATGTGGCGAGCAGCTTCGCCATTGCACCGTTGGATATGGTTATTATCCGGTGAGCAGCACACACACACACACACACACACACACACACACCTATCGGTTGCGGAATTGGTTACGCCTGGTTGCACTTTAAAAGTATGGAACCAATATCTTCAAACGATTGCGAGCAACTAAGCGTCAGAAGTGAAATGGGACAGCTTGCAGCTCGTGGTAATCGTCCTGTTTTGTCCTTTCCATTTCACTCGAGGGGATGGGGATGGAAACATGACCAATCAAATCAAATAGGTGTGGAGGGCTGAGAAGGAGAACTATGCGAATTGTAAACGACACCACAATGACTGGGATAAATTGAGCGTGAATTGCAGAAATGCTGCATTCGGTTCTGGGTTGATGTACAAATTTCGTCTGCATTATTGACTATTCGACAGTGGTTGTAAGCTGTGGTGTCTCTAGCAAAGAGACACACATGATTTTTGCGTTTATTTGCCATTTTAGGCATGGTTTTCCTCGTAAAGAAACAAAAAACCAGATTTTAAATCTAAAACTGACAAGTTTTACAAAACAGTTTGTGCTTTTTATCGTTTTTATAAACGCTTTTCCAATCATGTGAAAAAAATACAAAGGCATTTATTCTCAAGCATTAATCAATCATATCAAAGCAGAATTAAAATAATTTTCACGGTCTACATAAACATTTTTAAGGATTGCCATTTTAACACATTAATTCGATTGTGGCCCAAACGCCGTTACGCTCCCCTATTTTTTAAATGATACTCCTTCACACATAACTGTCAGCTGTCAACTGTCGTTTGACAGCTCGGTCCACGATGGCATTACCTTTTATACCCGTTGAATATTTATTCCCGATCACAACATCGCAACAAATGTAAGCAAAACAACAAATTCGCTTGCGTGTTGTTTTCGTGAAAAGTTGTGTCCTGTGGCTTCCACCTTTTCAGCATTGCTACAACGATGCTTCGGACACATCGTCACACCATCAGCACTAGCGGCATCCGGCGGTGGTAAATCATCCAGCGAAAACAAATCGTGCAATGCTGCTTACCAAGGTGTCGTAGTAGTGCAATCGAAATCCACCACCATCCACCCACTCCCACGGAAACAAGCAACACTACAAAGGGATGGAATTTAAGTACGCCAGCTGGATTGCGCTCAGCGCCGCCGTGTCTTTCAATCTGTTCGGTGTGTTCTGGGTCGTGACGATGGTTATCGGTTTGGTGCTATTCTTGCTCGGGTACGTACACGAGCTTATCAGGCGTGGTCCTGACGGTGTCATACACTCTCTCACTCAACCCTTTGTTTTGGCCGTAGGTTTCTTACCATACTGTACTTACAACATAGTGACCTCGACAAATTTCTCGATAGTGGCCTGCTCGAGAATCCGCTGGACGAACCGAAATCGTTAGGACTCAGTATCGGTATGTAGATGGTGTTGGAATGCCGGAAGAAAAACGCATGCGAATCCTGCGCTACCGTTCTTGAGAACCTTCGGCATTCATGCTAGGAAATTTTTAGTTAATTTATTTTGTTTGTTCCTTACCATATTGCTTATAATTGGCTGTCTCTGTGTTTTAGCTTGTGTTGGTTGGTTTTGCGTTTCAGTTTTTAGTTCTGTGATTATGTGTTGCTAAATACCATGTTTCGAGATGTATTGTACATAATCTCACTCCCCCGATTGGTTACAAACCCGACGCGTTGACGCGATCGTTCATTAAGTTGCTTCATTAATATCGTTTTGTGTTCATCGAGCCTGCTTGGATGAAGTTCGCTGTAACGCTAGCAATATTCTATCGCCTCATCCGGAATCCTCCCGTTTCTCTCTTCTCTCTCTCTCTCTCTTTCTTTCCTCATGCAAACATGTTAACACCACGTACACACACACGCCTACGCTATAAATCCCAACAACAAAATCGCAAAAAAATCCTAACGAAAACAAAAATGCACCCGTGCACCACGAACTCATCGCGAAACAACCATCCATATCTCCTGTTACTTGCTCTATCTGTTACGGATATCCCGGTTTGCTGCGATCGGATCCGTCACGCACGACACGCAAACCACCATGACTCGGTGTGTCCGTATGTTTTTATTCCCTCAAAACCGAAATTTTGCCACGCCTTTGCTACTCCACAACCTTGCAAAACAAACAAATACCCACGCAGTGTGTGACCCTAAGCCCGGTAATTTGCTACTCATTTCGCCCAACATCAAAGTGCAAACCGAATCGAATCGAAACGCGAAAGCGCACCATTTGCTCGCGGGCGCCAACCAGCAGTCGTCGGCAGCCGGGGGCCACGGTACCCGCCGGCGCAACTTTCTCGATGCCGGTATCGAGCTGCTGTTCAAGAAGCGCGAACCACGCCCGAGCACTTGCGGTAGTGGTGAGCCACCAGCCAAGCCAAACGCAATCACGGACCACCTTATGCACCGTGGGCACCATTTACACTTCCACCACCACCACCAACGGGACCATCATACCATTCTAGATACCAGCCCGGTAGCGGACCGGCCAGCATTTTCGGCCTCCCAACGGCACCAGCCATCGCCCGCAGAGGAAAAGTCCCGAAGCTGGAGACCGTTCGAGAGCATTAAGATACACACGGACAAACGGCATGCGGCAGCGGCGGCGGCAGCGACAGGTGGAGCGGATCACGAATCGGACAAGCATCGAAAAAAAGATGGTAAAGTTTGAAACACACAAAAAGGGAGGAGTTTAATTGAGTTTTTTTTTGGGACAGTTTCACTCATGGCTTTATCGTTTGTTTGTTCTAGTGTGTAAGAAAGGTTTAGGGATGGTTTCCTTTTTGTGTGCTTGAGTTTGGGACGCTAGAAAATGCTAGTGGTGTGGAGTGTAGCAGGATACGAAGCTAGTGCTAGAATAGAAAATTTATGTAGAAGGATTTATGACGAGGATCTGCTACCGTCTATTCCGTCACTTTCCTAATGATTGTTCCCAATTTTCTCTCTCGTAGTAGGAAACGTTTCCATCGGCGAAGAAGTATCCGTCGCCTCGACTCCACTGTCCTCCTTCAAATCGTACCTCACTCACCCGGAGATTCTACTGCACCGTCACACAGACACACCGCCCGGTTCACCTAAAAAGAAAAAGATCCTCAGCGGCAACAAACCGATCGACCAGCTGATCCACACAATCATCGACTATGTGGTGCGCGACTTTATCGACTCCTGGTACACGATCGTTTCGGACAACCGGGAGTTCTCCGAGTGCAACATACGCACCAGCATCGAGTCACTGATCTTGCAAATCTGCCAGCGCGTCCGTTCAGTCGATCTGCTGCCCCTGATGACAACGCGACTGATCGACGATCTGGCAAAGCATACGCGCTTCTACCGACTAGCCTCCCAGGAAGTAGCCAACAGTGCCAACAGTAAGAAATCGTCCTCCGCCACGGACCAGAAGCGCATGAAGCTGCACGAGAAGCTTTCGCCCCAGCGCCGTAACCTGAAGGTTGAGGGCCACCGGCGTAACAAAAGCGAAACCGATCTCACCTGGCAGCTGGGTAATGCCGCGTTGCAGAAGAATGTGGCCAACTCGCGCTTCTACAACGTCTCGGTAGACGAGCAATCGCAGATCGATCCGGAAACCATGCTGCTTAACTCATTCTTTGGCTTCTGCGAGGAGTACCGCAGCGAGTGCATGGAACCGGAAGCGCTCGACCAGTACTTCAAGCACGTGTCCGAGACGGTGCTGTACTTTGTGCTACCAGAGGAAGACTTTAACTGTCTCACGTTGCGTACGCTTCTCTGCAATCTGCTCGCAAACAGTCTCCTGAAGCCCATGTTTAGCACGCTGGCCGATCCGGACTTTATCAATCTGCAGATCGCGAAACAGTTTACGAAGGAACCGCCCGCTGGCGAGTTTCTGCTGAAGATGATCCGCCAGTCGACCGATCTGTCGGAGTTGCGCGCCTGCCGCCAGCTAATTACCAAAGAGATGGACGCAAAGTACAAGGACAGTAGCTGCAGTGCGGAGCTGGCAAGCCTGAAGTACACGCAGAAGCTGATCGATCTGCGGATTAGCCATCTGCAGAACAACAAGAATGGTAAGTGAATCTTTGCTCTTGTTGTAGATGTGACTTTAATTTGATTTTCTTTCTCTTTGGCAAGACTTTGGCAAGACAGAACGGGACAAAGCGTCAACGAATTTACCACAGCTCACCCTGGACGATATACTGCGGAAGGAGCTGGCCGTTTTCTACTATCTGGACTATCTTAGTGTATTAAATCTGCAAAAGTATGTGATATTTTATCTCACCGCTCAAGGTAGGTTGCTGCTGTTTGTGCTGCAGGATGTTCGTTCACACTTTCTTTGCTTTTGTTAGAATGGAAAATTAGTACCAGCCAATGTTACTCCGAGATGCAGACGAACAAATCCAAGCTGAGCCGTGAGGAGCTGCTCCGAAGTATACGGGAAAAGGCGAGCAGTCTGTATCAAGAGGTAGGACAGCGGTTAAGTATTGTCGATGTGGGTCTTACACAAACGATCCTCCCTTTCGGTTTCAGTATCTGCAACCCTCGTCGCCCAACTATCTGAACATCGATCCGGGGCTAATAGAGGCGCTCAACTTCCGCCTGAACGATCCTTCGATCCAGCCGGAAAACACGTGGTTCGACTCGATCTGCAAGTACATCTACGAGAAGCAGAAGAACGAGGAAGTGTTCCTGAACAACTTCTACCAAAGTGTGGCCTACAAGCAGCTGCTCCGCGAGCTGGACTTTCACAGCACGCACGATCAGGACATGCCTTCGCTTGATCACCTTACCGTACTCGGCGGTTTGCTACAGAGTGACAGCGCTAGCGACACGAACAGCGGTGACATTCGGTTCGACGAAACGGATGATGATGATGAAGGAACGGGAATGGCTGCCACTCACCCACTCCCGCCCCCCATCACGGTGGACATTAAGGAGGAGCATGACGTGAGGGCAGGCAGCGTGGCGAAGAAACCTTCCCCTTCGAGCCTGTTTCCCACCACCGTTAACACGATCAAGCACGCCCGATCGCACAGCGACTGTACCGGGATGTTTGCCGCCATCAACGATCTCAACATCGAGCAGCTACGCCAATCGTCCGACTGTTCCAGCAACGATTCGGGAAGTGAGGCACCGCCGACCGTGTTGCCAGCGCCACGGCGCATCCCGGCACCGTACCTTACGGATTTGGATACGAACCATCAGCAGCACGGTGGTCACCATCATCATCACCACCACAATCACCATCATCAGTACAAGCATAAGCTGTCCGCACGGATCATCAACACGGCGATTCACTGCGAAGGCCACTATGCGGTGTACGCGATCCAGGTGCACGTGATCGAGGATAATCACCACAAGAGCTGGCACATCTACCGCCGTTACTCAAAGTTTCTCGAGCTGAAGAAGCTGCTGGTGAAACGCTTCCCCGCACTCGATCGTGTACCGTTTCCGGCGAAGAAAGCGTTCCAGAACACGCAGCGCGCCGTGCTGGAGCACCGAATGGAGATACTGAACCGGTTTCTGGCGGAGATCTGCGCCAAGGCGGAACTGTCGGAGGAGATGATGGCGATCATACGGAACTTTCTCGAACCGGACACGGACGATCGGAAGATGCATGGTGGACCGGTTGTGAAGACGGTACGAGCGCAATGCTTCCGGGGAATTGCTTTTTGTAACCTTCTGTTTGCTGCTCTCTTTTTAGATCGAAAGTCTCAAGTCGGGCATGAGCAAGATACGCAACATGCCCGACACACTCGTCGGTGGCATATCGCGCATGTTTGTGGGCAAGAGTTCGCTGAAGGAGCGCAGCTTCTACGACATCCAGGACGTACCGACGCTCGAGCTGAAGCAGTCCGAGTATCCGGCACTCGCGTCGGCCCTCAACCTGCTGGACGAGGTGTTTGATTTGCAGAACAAATCGCAATGGTTACGCCGGGGGCTTATTAACCGTCTGCTCGGGGCGCCTTGGGTTAGCCATGCGACGAACAAGCGTATTATTCAAACCGCGAGCAGCTTGCTCGCTCCGGATAAGCTAGAAGCGGTCCTTTCCTCGATACTGTGAGCGTGCTTTATGCCTTCTTATCTTGTTTTACTTGTATCAATTATACTAACTAATTTCTTTTTCTTTCTCTTTCGCTCTCTCGATCGCTCCCTCTTCTTGAAGCAACAACGTGTGGCCGGAAGGGGATCGCTTCAATCCGACCACACCACTCCGCGAGGACAGTACCCGGCTGCGCACGAAGCTGGCGGCCAAGATTTCACTGTTTGCGCTACTCTCGGACGATCTGAAGCACGTGGTCGGGTCGGTGACGTGCAACAGTGGGCTGCTGAATTTCTTCCAAATGCTACAGAACAAGAAGCTTAACACGCGGTTGCTGCTCATCCTGTTCAACCGCCTACTGGTGGTGTTCCTGCAGACGGAGAATGTCACCAAGCACGCGCTGCTGCTAACGCAGGGCGGCAATGGAAAGAATGGGACAGACGGACCGCCCATTGTACCGGGAGGTTCCCGTAAAGCTTCCAAATATCCGTAACAGGACACAGACACACACACGGGACAGCGAGAAGAACGATCATTCCAAAAAAAAAAAAAAAGAAAACAAAACAGTATGCTGCTTACAGAATGGGAGGACAGCAAAGTTTTTAAAAACGAAACTGTATTAATTGAGATGCTATACTTTAATAACCCTTTTGTGTTTCGCTTTTATCCCGCCATTCCAATATTGATTGGTAAGATTAGTTTTTTAACATTAGGCCACACTAGGTAGTTGTTTTTATTTGTGTTAGTGTGTGTTACACTTTGTATAGGACGCTTTAATTGTTTGATGGTTTACCTGCTTGCCGCATCGATCGTTCTCGTTTGGCGCTCGTAAGAGTCATTACTGTAGAAAGACACACACACACACACACATATCAGGTGCTGTTGCTTCTGTTTCCCGCCCATTGTGGGCCCTATCAGTTTGTACTTCTTTGCATAAAGCTTCTCTGCAAGCAAACACACAAAATCGTACCGATTGGAGAAAGGTTCGAATCGTCTATGAGGCTGTAATTGGTAGTAGGTTATTATAATTGTTGTGTAGTAAAAGTAATAAAAGGAATAAACTAAATGGACGCGGTTTCGCTTCCCGTTTAGTTTCACTCGGTGCACATACTTACACATTCCGAATTCTGGTGCAAAAACAAAAACAATTCCTATTTTCTTTGTATTGGGAAGCGAGAATAAAAGAAAGGGCCAACACGCTGTTGTTTTATTTTAAATTATGTTGTGTTTTTTTTTACTCTGTTTTATTTAATCATAAAAGATTTGTTTTGCATCAGCTTGCTGCTATTTTGTTTTCCGCTACTTCCTGCTGGTGCCGCCGCTTCTGGTCTATTCTGCGCTTTGTTTCTTCGTTCTTTCTTTACTTTCTACACATGTTTCCCCCCCTTTTCCACGACACACTACTAACATTCGTTTACTACTACATGCTCAGATACACTCACACAACGACGACGCACGCCTTTCATCACACATCGCTAATTTTTACTTGCTTTCTTATTTAACTTATATGCGCTCGCATCCTTTTGCAGCAAGTGCTCAACCATTTCCGTTTTACCAACTAACTTGCTAAAATTATTCTCTGCTTTCTTTTGTAGTGTTGTTCACTTTTTTCCGCTCTTTTTTATTTCTTCTCCATTGTTGTGAAGCTTTTGTTTGTTTCGATTTTCGTGTTTTTTTAATTCTTCCTGTTGCTATTATAATTAATGATTTGAATAAGATACACCCATCGTGTTGTGCTTTCACCTTATTTCGCGATTTCATTTTTAAGTAAATGTGGTTTTGTTTCGTTTTAAGAGCAAATACCTATCGGCAATTAATTGGACGTGTGTGCCCCGAGCCACTACGCGATCGTTCCGGTTTGCACTTTCTTCGAGAAAGTGGAAACAGTTCTGGCGCGGCGATGAGTAGGTGCATGCAAGCTTCACTTCACCTTCCCGCGGGCAGTATACGGAACGATCTTCAATCCCGTACACTCACTCATTCACGTATTCATAAAAATTTGTATATTTATGAAAAGATCGGTACTCTCTTCGGTACACACTATTCAAGTAAGACATAAGGCAACTAAAATTTAATAGTAAAAAAGGAAACTATTCATCGAACAGCGCCCTCACCGCCCGGGAGAGAACGATTGCCCCTTGCAGTGGACAGATAGTAGTGCCTGATCCAGCTTCCCTCTGGCCGACCTAGTCCCTATACTTCCTTTGCGGGGGTTTAAATGCATCTTACGTTTCAAAAAACAAAGAAAGGTGGTTCAAAGACGGGTGTTCAAGGGGACAAACGCTGAACAGGCGACTGCTCCCTTAGAGGGCGCGCGCCCTCATAGCTGGCCCCAGGGCGGAGGTGAGGATGCTATACGAATACGTTGGTTTTCAGTTTTGTACAAGTACGTAACAGGAGGACACACACACACAGACACTCACGAAGAGCACACACACTTCGAGTGATAGTACATTGATGTAGAGAATGTGTATATATAGTTTTTTGTTATGCATATGTATATTTATAGCTACGTCTGTCCATCTGCCTATTTACACTGACATACTCCTTTTTCCCCCTTTTTTCTCAGGGCCCTCGTGTCGCGATCGTTGAGAAATGATGTGTGTCCAAACTGTTCCGATCCCTTCCCTTAGCTTACGCGACGGGTGCTGTGGGTACGGTGGGGGATCTCCTACTTTTTACTAAAAAACAAAGTTTAATTTTCGTTTAATCACACACACACACATATACACAACCAACACACACACTCGCAACAAGGACATTTATAGTAATAAACTAAGAACATTCCCGATTGCTTAACCGTACTAAAATCACCGAGATCCGTTTTTCCTTCTACTCTCATGCATACATCTTCTCTTCTAAGCAAGGATATTTAAAACGAAAGATCGAACGGATGGGTTATCGGGAGAGGTAGACCCCTCTCGCCCACCCTTACAGATAGGATGGACGTAAAAGTGTTTGCGCGATAGTGTGTGTTTGTTGCGTATGCGTGTCAGTGGCGCCAAAAAAGGAACAAATTTAAGCGAGATACAGGTTCAAGCCCCGCGGTTGAGCGATCACAACAGAATAGGTTGCTAGTGAAAGCAGAAATAGAGAAAATTAGAAGGAGAGAGAGGCAAACGCATCCTAAGTTCTCTCTTATCCCACTCCTATTTAAATGTCCTTACTTTGTGTGAATGAGACACACAAATGTAAGCCTTTTACAATTAAAACCAAAACACGTACGATCGTTACGATCGTACGGCTGCACGGGTGCGTGTGAGTGGGTGCCGTGTGTACTTTCACTCTATAATTACATTCCCACGCACCCACACCACCACACTCCACAAGGACAATTCGAATCCTTATCCTCACGATCACGCCGCCCCGCCACAACACACCGCCGCGATCGCCCCATTTAGTGAACAATCATTCTTCCCTCGGCTCCCGGCCGGGGAACCACTATTTTTCCACCTTGCCGACACCCCCACCCATGAGCAGATGTTCGCCGGAGAGGAGGCCACCGCCAGCACCACCACCGCCGCCACCACCACCCGGCTGGTGCGCGTAGTTGCGGATCTGATGCAGGGAGATCAGCTGGTTCGGGAAGCCGTTCGCTGCAGCCGCCGCCACCGCGGCCGCATTCTGATTGATCGCCTTCTGATTTTGGAAGTTGATCGCATCGTACAGGTACGAGGGTGGTGCCGCTGCCCGCTGCTGGGCGGCGGCCGCTACCAGCTGCTGCTGATGATGCTGGTGTGCCGCCGCCAAACTGTTCAGGTGCGGCGGCATCACATTGATCGGTGTAAAGGCGGACGTGTTGGAGGCGGCGGATGAGTTAACGTGCTGCTGCTGCTGCTGTTGCTGCTGCTGGGAGTTGTGCCGGATGACCACCAGGTCTTCGCCGACGTCGTCCGCCGAGTTGGCGGAGCTGCTGCTCCCGTTCAAGTTACGATGATGCTGCGGATCTGGAAAGATGGAACAGATAAGAAGCTACCATCAGGCGCTATCGCACCGCACTGTTGTTCCGTTGGAATTGGAAAACCGGGCGCACAAACACACTACGACGAGCAGACTTACCGTTGGCGGCCGCTCCGCTGTTACTGTTGCCGCCACCACTTCCGCCACTGCCGCTATTGTTGCCGCTACTGCTGAAATCGTACTGTTGCTGCTGCTGTTGTTGCTGCTGTTGCTGCTGTTGCTGTTGCTGCTGCATGGCTTCGGCTAGACTGGCGGCCGAATCCGGACTCACCTTGGGCCAGTACGGGTGCTCCAGTCCGACTGCTGCCGCGGCTGCGGCCGCATTTCCCACCACCATACCGCCCATCCGGTTGAGCCCTAATCCTGCCAGCCCGGCCAATCCTACGGCCGCCGCATCAGCCGCCGCAATGCCGGCCGCTGCCGCTGCCGCCACTGCAGCCGCATTCGCTCCGGCCGCCGCAGCACCACCAGCACCCCCGCCGCCCCCGTTCGGACTTCCGGCACCACTATTGTTAGCGTTACTGTTAGCGTTACTGCTGCCGTTGTTGTTGCTACTGTTGGCTGCTCCGGAACCGGCCGAAGAGTTGGCACCGCTTGCTCCGCCTCCACCACCTCCACCGCCACCACCACCGCCGCCCGCTGCACGGTTACGGCGCTTTTCCTCCTTTTCCGCGTGCTTCTGCATGTGCTTCGCCAGGTAGGTTTCCTGCGTGTACGACTTGCCGCACAGCTGGCAGATGTGCGTCTTCAGATGCTTCGAGTCCTTGTGCTTCGGGATGTGCTCCAGCAGGGACGCCTCGTCGGTGAAGCACTTGTAGCAGGAGTTGCACTTGAACGGTTTGTCCGTCTGATGGCACCGCGAGTGGGACTGCAGGTTGGACAGCTGGGAGAACGCTTTCGGGCAGCCCGGATGGCGACACTTGTACGGTTTGTCGCCGGTGTGCGTCCGGATGTGCTGCTGCAGGTGGGAGAGCTGCGTGAACTTGCGCTGGCAGATCTCGCACCGGTACGGCTTGATGCCGAGGTGTATCCGCGTGTGCTGCGACAGGTAGCTCGAGTTGGCGAACGACTTGGTGCACTGGGTGCATTTGTACGGTTTGGTTTCGCGCATCTGCAGTGTACCGCCGTGCAGCTCCAGGTTCGCCTTGGCCGAGAAGATCTGTTTTGCGCGGGAAAGGGGGAAAGGGAAAACGACACATTAGTAACGGTGAAGGTGAAGGGCACACGGGTCTTGGACAATTTGTTGGAGTGTTTGTTTCGTAGCAAAGTGTTATCCACACTTAACGCCTCCTGCTCGAGAGGATCACTTGAAAACGCATCCAAACGAGGCGTGATATTGGTCGTTGCATCCTATTAATGGATCGGACAAGTGATCATCGTAAATCTCTTCAAACACCTCATCATGAATCTTCAAACGAAATGACGCATCACGTGGCGCACTCGCCTCCTTCGAGGACACCACTGAACAATACAGCCAAAGTTGCCTAATTATGCTCGCAAATCGACTTCACCCCGTCCATTAATCATCTTCCCGCCGGGCGGGAAAGGTGAAGCAAATGCCAATTATTGTGGTTTTTGTGGGTTTTCTGTGTATTTATTGGAGCAAAAGATTTGTCTACCGCGGGATCCCTAGCTTAGGAAAAGGTTTTAAACTCTCCACCATTGCTCTAATGTTGCTCTCTCGAGCAGTCTTCAACCTTGCCACATTCCCTCCACAACAGCAGCAGCAGGTGGTGTTTGTTGTGTTGATTTCCTTCACCGTACGCAATATTAAAAAGGAACCCGCGGCGGCGGTCAAGGTCGCACCAGAGCCCGCGGAACTGCGAAGTAGAACAAAACAGCCGGTACCCGCCGCTCGCGATGTTGGTAATTGCTTCATCGGCTCTCTGCGCGGGTTGCGAAGGCGCTAAAGCGTAATGAACGTTATTAGATCGCCCAGAAGATCGTGTTACGGGGTTTGGAAAAGGGGGGAGGGGGGGAGGGGCAAACTTGAACGTGTATGTGTGTGTTAGTGGTTTGTTTTGATCATCATTTTTCGTTTGACGAAAGAAGTTCCAAGACCTTATCAAAGTTTTTGGTTTCAACTAAGAAATACACAATAAAGCCCCAATCTTTGGAAACTAATTCTTGTAGTATGAAACCGACGTGATCACGGTGTGTTGTGTTATTTTATTTTTCGAAAGTGACTAGTCATCTTTGTGACTATCGGCACCAAACCAGCGGAACTGGTGCGCTGTGTCTCGTGTCGTGCCGCGGCCTTAACGAGCACCCTCTCTTCTAAGAAACTCCCAAAAACTAACCACGCACAGTGGCATTCGGCGTGCGGGGCATCAAGGTCGCCCTAACGAAGCTATAATTATGGTGGTTCGCAAACTGCTTCCTTCATACGAGTGTAGTCAACTCTATCGGTTGAGATGATCTTAATGCCCTGTTGAAAGTATTTCTGGTTACAATTACCATTTGATGTTACAAAACTAACACTGGAAATGGCTAAAGGTGATCCCAACACGTGGAAGATAAAATTGTACAGATCCGGTATGTTCCCTTTTCCCCATTCTAGACGACAATCTCCGGGAGAACTTCTCATTGGCAGGATGCCTACAATTTCAAGTTTCTAAATAATTAAAGAAACTTAAACAGCGTGTTCTGCTGCGGGATGATGTTTGCCTCCTCCATTGTTATTTCGCCTTCCTTCAAGTGGCGATCAGTTTGCAAACACTTCCCGCGCAACCCAGCACAACTTCAGCTTGTGGCGTGAAGAGGAGGACCAAACTCGTGAAGTGAATGAATGCTAAATTGTGCGTCACAGCACGTCCGGGCGACCATCAAATATCCATTTAGCTCTTGAGAGGAAGATGAGCTGGAGATGGCCGCCGTGTCGCTAGGGCCAGTTACCGTAGGTGTCGGTGCGGTTTTGGAAGATTTAGAGACTGCTGGCACCGCTTGCAGCTTGCTAAAAGCTGATCGATCTCTATCGTCTATCGCTGTAGCTACCTCCCTATGGTTCTTGAGTTCTGCCAAGCTCGCCGAACGTGAAGAAAGAGAAGCGACGACGACGTTTGGGCAAATTTGTAAAATCAAACATAAACAAAGCGGGACTTCTCCAGTCAAGTGCATGCCCGTCGTATGCCCTTAAGCCGGTGGGAAAAGGGAGTGTATAGAGATAAAAAGAAACTCTCGCATACATAGTCATCGCACCTCCAAACCTTCCTCACCGGGGACACAGGAGAGCATAACGGGCATGGGATGGAAGCTGAAAAATAAACACAGCCATTCCTTCTTTGCCGCTTTTGGTTCTTGTGTTTGCGTTTCGGGCACGGCTTGGCACAATCCAGCTTCTCGCTGGTTTGCCGCCCAAAATTAAGGGTGGTAATGAGGGATGGTAGGTACAAATGAAGTGTACAAATTGCGCGCACGTAGAAACACTCCTCCGCAGGTAAGTGGTCGTACATATAGACATACACACAGGTTCGTTTGAAATTGATGCGCGTGTCCCACTTTCCGGAGAGGAGTCACAAGGTGTTTTGGAGAACAATTCTTGTGAAAGAATAATACTCGTTGTTTGATAAAGCGGATGATTTGGGGGTCAAGATACCCGTACTCTATTTTTATACCAGCGTGTATTAATTATTTATTGCACACGTTAGCTTATTGAAAATTCTGGAATATCTTCAAGAGAGCAAAAGCCACGTGGGCAAAATATGAACATAAATCCTAACCGATAACTCCTTCAACTAGAACTGTCCCTGTTTCATAGCTGATGGAAAATTGAAATCGTATCCTCCTGCTTTTATCATCCGATCTTGTGCCAATCCAAAAAAGAGATCGTTTCAGCACCGGTCTCAGACGACGACGAGCATTTGCCTCTCAGACTTTGGCGCAAAAGAAAACATCCTCATCACCATCATCACCATCATCCTCTACAATAGCATCATCCCCATTTCCCTGAGGCTACTATGACGTACGTATTTCACGTCCTCGTTGCAGTCCTCGTTGGCAAGTGTGTGTGTCTCCCTCTCTCTCTCTCACTATCGGTGTGAAGGACGAACACTGCTTTCCTTCAGCACGATATTAAGGAGCGCTTAAATCCAGCGCCAGTGCCTTCTTCGATACCATATTGTGTAGTGAGCAGAGTCTTCATCTAAGCGAAGATGTGTTTTCGTATCGTTTATTATTTTTATTTCCTCTATTTCTTCCTCTCCCCCTCGTGCATGTTGTGGGGCGGGTGTGACAAGCATAGATAGATCGTAGTCAATTCTATCAATTTCTAGTGGAGTGCTCGCTGCTGCCCTGGAATAAATGTGGACCCAAAAAAAAAAACGAGCCAAAAATCAAAATATCCAACGGCATACACACAAAGTACAACGGCTCACAGCGACTGACACACAACATTCCGGGAAGTACCGATCAGTACTTGCGAGGGATGCTGGGGGCGACTGCTAACGGGTGGGTGGATGGGATTTTGGCCGTTCCCTGCTATCTCCTCCCATGTACTCCCTCCCCCTCCCCTTCGCCCCACCGGGTGGGATGTTTTTGTTATTCTTTCATTTTCTTTCTGCTGCTCGAAAAAGCAGCATACGGCAGCGGCGAGTGTGTATGTTCGGTTAGGTTTTCTTCTTGCCGTTCTACTTCTACACACACACACCGACACACACACACACACACACACACACACACACACACACTTTTTGTCACTCTCGCTCGGTTGATGTTGTTTTTGGTAGATGCTTTTTGTTGGTTTTGCTGTTGTTTTGATGGGGTGTGTGTATTTTTTTTTCGTTTTCTCTGTTGCTTTTTCGTGTATGCCTCTCTCCTTCTCTCTCGTTTCCATGCTGCTGTTGGCATGCAACATCATCCCCCAAAAAACCGCTCCGTTTACTGCGATTCGCGCGAGAACGATTCTATTGGAGGGACTTGCAGCCGAGAAGGTGGCTGGGCGCTGTGCGGTTGGTTTTTTACATTTTCTTGCTGTTCTCTGCCGTTTTATTTTTGTCTTTTTTCCGTGCCGTCAATTTTTAAAACCTCGTTCAGATTCCATTCCATTTCGCAGCCGTATATTACATTGGTGTTGGTGTGTGAAAAAAATGTGGATTTTGATTTTGGGTTGTTTTGCTTTCTTCACCTTTTTCGTGTTTGAGAAAAAGAGATTATAGAGTATTGCACCTTCTTTTTCACACCCACCTGCTGGAAGAGGGGTTTCGTAAATCATGCTAAAAACGAATTGCATTCTCGAATTGCAGCGAATGCACGTTGCAACACAGAAAAAGAAAAAAGCGAAACGAAAAAAAAAGCTCCAAAAAGAAGTAACAGCAAGGGTTGCACATAGAACCCGGGCGTCTGTGTGTGTTTTATGTGCAAATGCAACCACTGCCTCCACTTTTCCACCCACCATTTATGTAGTTCTTTATGCACAATGTCCTTTTACTGCACGGGTTTAACGATGGAAAATTTCTGGGCTGGGAAACATGTTTCCTCAAACATCAACATCAGCACGCAGGCAAAAGGCTTACATTGCTCCGCGCTTTACCACCCTCCCTGGCCAGAACATGTGTATAAAATTATTCATGTGTTGTTTAAGGGGTGGATGAGTCTGTATGTACCTTTCCCTTCGTCCTTGCCGATAAGAAAAACGGTTCCCTGCCAAGCGTCCCTCCATCAACTCACCTTCACATCAAGATCATCCGACTCTTCGCTCTTTTCCCGCTTCACCGGTATGGAGGCCGGGTTAATCTTTCCCTCCTCGCTGGCCAGCAAAAGCTGCCCAAATACTGGAGCCATCATTACGATCGCGTGTTAAAAAAACGTGTTTCCACGCACTGTGAAATAACTAAACTAAACACCGTATTCCTTTTCACGTTCAAGGAAACCACACACACACTCTCTCTCTTTCTCTCTCTTTCTTTAACATTCACAAACTATTTTTCTATTATACGTAAATTTCTTCTTTAATAACTTTATATTATTGCACTCTTTTTGCTCTCCGTAACACACCTTCGGACACTAACTTTTGCCGCGGTTAGCGCTTTTCCTTTTCCCCGGCTTTCGGTAGGCCACAAAAAAGGCGGTTTGTTATTGTTTCTCCGCTAAGGGTGTGTGTATGTGTGTTCTTCGTTCGCTTTTTTCGCCCTTCACGCCCGACAACTTGCTAAGCGGGAATGGCTTCTACCGCAGCACACCGCACCATCATTTCACTCGGCCATTATCCTGCCCACATCGTTTAATCAAGCCCACCGTTCACCGATCAGCTGCTGCACTGCTGCAAACTCTGTGGAAAATGCACCGACAACAATTAGCATCATTTCTTCACATTACACTTTTCCTTCTAGCTGCTTGAGTACACGCTGCTGACGAGGATAACACGCATCTTTTGGATAGGAAAAAACCCTTTATTGCTGTCAAAAATCGGACACCCAGCAGCACACACCCGAACAAAGCGAATCGTAGCAGGCCAGTGTGTGTGGCGTGCGCTGGTTGCGCCCGTCCTTGGGTTTCCCAATCATCCATCGTCCCCTCTTTCCATTTGGCGCTCTCCGGGAAAAACTCTTCTCACGTGCGAAAAACCGGCGCACACACACGCACACACACGCCCCACAGCCACACTTTTTTGTGGGTGTTGTGCGCTCGCTCTCTTCCCGCTGTCTCTTGCTGGCTCGCTCGCTCACTCGGGCTTGAGATTTTGGCTTCCCGGAGACGATTTTTTGTGCGGCTGCTGCTCTCTTGTAACAACACACAGCGCGCGCAGCAGCACACGAATCGAAAGGGAACGACGACGACAGACGGTTTTTTGTTCCTCTGCTTTCGCGGTGTGGGTGCGCGTTACTTCTTTTGGGTGACTTTTGCGGGACATAACACAGAGCGGGGGGGGATAGCTGAAGGGGCGAAACATGTGTGCTGGGCGGGACGTTGGTAAAACTCATGCGTTTTGCCACTCTCGTTCTCTTTCTCTTTCTCTCTCTGTCTCGTGCACACAGGAATGGGGGGATTCGGTCGCACGCGTTTGCTCCAAAAGCACCCCCATCTTCTTTTTTTACCATTCTTCTCACACACACAACATCTCACAGCTTTCGGTTTTGGTGAACTTTTGCCAAAAAGCACAACTTTACGAGGAAAGAAGGAAGGGCCTCCAAAAACAAAACAGAGCAAAACGCTGTTTTGCAAAATTTATGCAAATTTTTACAACAATTGTACTCACAAAAAATAAATCGGGGGAGATTGCGAGAAGTTATCGCGGGAAGGGGAAAGAAACAGGTTCTCATTATGATTTGAGTTGGCAGCTCTCAGACGAAAACGATGGTACAACCAGAGCACTAAAACATTTTTTAAGGAGAAAAAAACGCATAAAAAATCGCGCTTTTTTCACCCCTCGCTTACACTACACACCCACCACAAGCGATAGAATAATAAAGCACGCACACACACACACATTCGTCAAGAAAAAGGGCTTTTTTCCGCGGGAGGACCACTGTCTTCGGGATTCTGTCACCGTAAACAAGTGTGTAGTGTGCCAGCACACGTACGAGTGGTTTGACCGAAAAACGAACGACGAGTTCGAACACGCACCAAACACACGCATGTGTACGTCGCTACACACTGAACAAAAAAAAAGTTTTGTTAAGTAAACAGACGACAATTTCGCTGCCAGCCAAACTCATCATTGTTGTACACGCACGACACACACATTCCTCCAGCCGCACGCACGCATTTTCGAACGAATATTTGGAAACTGGCGTAACAAAAAAAAAGCACGCACACAGCCATGCACACAGCCACCGCGCTGTTGCACGCACACTACTCTGCCCCCGTACACGCACCGCACAGTGAATGACAGGGCCGGTTGAACGACAGAGAGAGACAGAGAGAGAGAGAGAGGGAGGGAGTGGGAGGTCGCACACGAAGAAGGAAAAAAACCTTCCGAGATCGTTGAAAAAATCTTGTGGCACACGCGGGATCATTTCCATGGAAATG
>KB671728.1:39420-65241 GCA_000349105.1 Anopheles epiroticus
GTGTGTGTGTGTGTGTTGCTCTTCTCGTGCCTACTTCGATACTCCGGCGCGGGAGACCGATCGAGCATTTGCATAGGTGCGTGTGGTGGTGTGCGAGTTTGTGCCCGTGTGGCGTGTGTGTGTTTCACTGTTCGCCTTTTTTATTATTAGTGGCTATTTTTTGCCTCGACGACAGTGCGGCGGGGACACCGCCGCACCGAACGGCCACGAAAATGCATTTCCCGCTGTAGAAAATGAGACATTTGCTTTCACGCAACACCGTCACGCTCGTTCTAAACGTTGCAACAATTGCAAAAGTTATTCCACGGCAGAGATTAGCAAAAGAGAGGGGGCGAAAGGGGACCCTGATGTGTGCGCGCCCCCCAAAAAAATCAAAACGTCACACACTCCTCCGCTGGTGCTCGATACACAAACGCAGCGGAACCGCACACACCAGCACCAGAGAGCAGCCATCGGCGAGATAAACAAAACGACGGTCCACAAAACCCAGAACAAAAAAACCGGAAAGACGAAATTACACAAACTGCACTTTGATTACATTGGCCGAGGTGTCATTTTTTTTTCTGCGTAATGTCACAGATTTTGCACAGTCAAAAAAACACTTGACGCGAGCACCAGCCGAGCAAAAACACATCCGCACGCTTCGGAAGGTAAGAAAAAAAGAGACGCGTTACAGGCGTTACACCTATTCGGCGCGGACGAAACGCGCAACACACACCCGTGCACACGAAGGCGGAGTGAGAGAGAAAGAGAGAGAGAGCCAGAAAGTGAGAGGAACTCTCTCGCCCTGTGTGTGCGATTCCACACAATTTGTAGCAAAACTCACACACACACACACACACACGCAGCCAGCAGTAGCGAAACTTGCGCAAGCTAAAAAGGGACAGAAGAGCCGAGCCAAAGCGCTTCTTTCTCGTTCTGCTCACGGGGGATGAAAAATTTGACCAGTTTTCGGACCGGTGCATCTCACTGTGTGATGCAGTGAGTAGCGTGCCCGAATGCGTAGCTCACGTGTTACATTCCACTCACTATGGGCGGTGAGCTGCACTTACGACTGTTTAGTGAGATGAGAATGGACAGTGATGAGACGAGATAAGAAACAGCTAACTCTGAACCGTTTGTGATTTGATTTTTTTTTGGCAGATTTAATGAAAAAGTAAGTTTTAAAAGCGTATTTGAAAAACTCGAAGAAAAAATGGAAACTTTCTAATTTGATGCACAAGAGTTTTTTCAGTTTTTAATCAAATTTGATAATCCTACAGTGGTTTAGAAAAAACAATGTTTCAAATGCATTTCCTTTTCAAACATTTTCCCCAACAAGCTCTTCTGCCTCTATACCTACATACACACAAACACGCATACACTTAAAAGCGTCATTTTTCTCATCATTTCCAGAAAGCGCGCGCACACTCTCCTCGCTAGGTGGATAACTTGGGGCGATTGGGGGGAGCAAGGAGACGTTTTTAGCAGATTCTTTAATCGACCGTCTCTTTTTTAAGATTTTTTTTTTATCGATTCAAACCGTTCCTCCCAACCGCGTTCCCCCGTTGCAGTGCTATATGTACCCCCGGCCGAATCCAAACGTGAGCAACAAGAAGGGCGCGCACATGTGTGTGTGTGTGTGTGTGTGGATGCAGCATTTTATGTACAACACACTCTCATTGCCACCTCTCATCCCTCTTGGCCAGATGTCCAAACAAGCCAAAAAAAAAAGGGAGGGAAAAAACCGGCCACCAGTGTGCTGGAAAAACCTTAGCCCAGCATAGAGGGATGAATTTTCCCTTTTTTAACGCGAAGGGGGCATTCAGTTTTTTTTTCGTTTCTACACTTCCTACGTAAAAAAGGAATCGGGAGATCGAGCGAGAGAGAGGAGAAGAGAGAGAGAGAGAACGAGAGGGGTGGAATTGCTGACTGGACGCTATCGAAGAGGTGACGCGGGGGTTAGGGACGGAAGGACGCCGGGCTGCTGCAGGACAACGGAATGTTTGCAAAACGGTCCGAAAGGGACAGCACGGTCCAAAAAACCGGCCGTTAAGGCTTAAGGGACGAAGGGCAAAGGGAAAAAAAGCGAGAAAAGAAGGACTACCTTTTTTGTGCTGATGGGAGGAAGGGAGAGAGGGAGGGAAGGGAATTCGGTGGAATAGGGGACGACCGTGCGCGCCCTTTTCAGGGTCCGCCTGGTGCTGTAGAGCCGCCAGGTTCGGCCTGGTTTGTGGTGGAAATGGGCGAATATTCCCCTAAATTTTTCATCTTCTCTTCTTTCCGAACGAAAGAGCGGCACGCAGCGTGTCTGAATGATTCTAAAAAAGTGATTTTGTTTTGTGATAACAGTAGGGTGTGTAAAAATCTACCTTAATTTAAGCTTGAATTAAACCATACAGACGAAATCGCCACAAACATGTCGATACACGCGAGCCCAATGAATGCCGAACAACCTTGTCCCTGTGATGACCGATAATTGACCGAAAAACAAAAGGGAAGGAGAGGGGACTATACAAAAAGATTCCAAAATTTACATACTGCAGTTTGTTGCAGAACGCCAACCCGCGCCGCACGATTTCCCGCAGGGCAACGAACGATAATGGTACCTAAACCAAGCCGGGCCAGCAGCAGTGGCAGCAGCAAAGGTACCGAAAAAATTCTTTCCCCACAACACAACTTCCACGTTGAAGGTTTTCCTTTTTTCTTCGCCCACCACAACCTCCCGCAGCCAACAACCGTAAACACTTCGCCAAAAAAAAAAACGCACAACGGAACAACGTCGTACAACTCCGCGCCCTGTCTCTCTCTCTCTCTCGCTCACTCCAGCCCGTTCAAAAAATGCATAAAACCGCGAAAATCTGCACACACGCATACCGGCCTATACATACACGCACACACACAGCCATATAGCCGCGGTGAACACAAAGCGCAAGAAAAAAAAAACCCGCGAGCGATAAAAAGAAAAAGAAACTTCCACAAAAAAAAAACAGTAAAAAATCCCAAAACGGTGAGCGAACAGACGCGAGCGAATCTTCTCCACACACACTTTCGTTTTGATGTTGTGTTTCTTCTTCCTGTTCGTCGCTTTCCTTGCGCTAGCCTTGCGTCGTGTGTCGCGCGAATGTCTCGCGTTTTTTTGAAGCTTTTTCCAGCGTTTTGCGTGTTTTTTTTCCTTTCTTTTTCTTCTTTCGCCCCTTGTCAACCGTACAACCCCTGCCTCCTTCCCCGCACACACACACACCCACCGCGTGCATGATTATGTGTGAGTGTGCGGGTGGTAAAGGGTGGGGCAGAAGGGGTGCAGTGCAGTGGTCCATGGAAGACGAGCGCGAGACGAGAGAGGTGCTGCCAAAAAGGTAGGTGAAACACACAAAAAAAAAAACTGTTCCACCAACACCCCCACTCTGAATCCACCGCACCGTCCCACCTTCCTCCGGTTCCCAACACACCAACGCATCATTCATGCGCGGCGCCCCAACAAACGCAAGCGGAAAAGGGAAGGAAGGGGGGGGGGTGGAGAGAAGTAAGGAAAAGTGTGGCAATTTTTTTCCTCTGGTTTTTTGAACCCGTTTCTTTGGCTCGTCACAAAAACTACCCCCAAAAATTCGCGCTACGCTTGTAGTGGTGTCTCAAAGTCCCTTCCTCTCTCGCTCTCTCTCTAATGTTGGTTCGCATGGCAAGCGTGTATAGGTGTGCGCGCGCGCGCACATACACTGTCACTTGTAGCTCACAAAGCGGAGCGAATCGACCACACGAAGAAGGGGTGGATGAAGGAGAGGGGTGTACAGGGGTGGGCCTAAAACTACCACCTTCCTTCCCTTCCCCCACACCATTTATTGCTTGATGCAATTTTTGCAAACGAACCTGCTGCTAGAGACAAGAGCTGCAGTTCTAGCACCCAAAAATTGCACTTCTGAAATTGCATGCATGCGTGGCAGTTAGCCTCCCCTCGTGTTGCCCCATCCGTTGTTCTGCTCGATACCCCTCAACCGAGATCGTCATTACCATCGTTATACACCTAGGAATGTATACCTAACACAAAAAAAGGCAGGCAAACCCGCAGACTGATGCACCTTTCCCGAACTCGGTTGGAGAAAAATCTCCTCAGACGCATTGAAACACATAGAGGAACCAATACATGAAAAAAAGTTATGAAAAGGGTAAGGGTGGCTGACTAGATTTCCGCAAAAAAAAAACATACACACGTCCATCCATCCCAACACACACGCAAACCAGAAAAAAGCTGCTGCTGCGCCTGCTTTGATAGTTTGGCTGCTTTTTTGTGTTGCGTTGCTTTCATCCCTCTTTCATCCCCTTCGCACACGGATCTCTTCTCCCATGAAACCGTGCCGAAAATTGCATTTTTCCACCACCACCACCACCCCTGCACCACACTGTTGTCCAGCGGTAACGCATCGGCAAAAGCGAACGAACGAAAAAAAAAACCGCCGAAATCATTCTTTGTCACCAACAGATTTCGGTTGAAAAACAAAAAACGCTACAATGTTGCGTTGTGTGTGTGTGTGAGTCGGGGGAGGCAGTTGGAGTGTGTTCGTGGTGGGGGTGCAGGTGATCGCGACCCCCTCCTCGACCCCAACATCCCTCGAGTGAGAAGGTTCTTCCGCAAGTGCAAAGCGGCCCGTTAAGGGGGAGGAGGAAGAGGCTGGTGTGGGCCGAAAATGAAGACCCAACCAAGCACCGCCGCCAACTGACCGACAAAGAGCACGAGGCTGACGTAATGTTGGGTGGATTTTTTTTGCCTCCGTTGAGGTTGAGGAATCGCCCCAAGGGTGGGAGGGTGGATGCGCCCTACCCCCGGTCCAGACGGGAGATGCACACACGTGGGGCGAAGGTGATGGGAAACTTCGCATGCTGCGATCGGCGCTCTCTCTACCGATTTTATCACGTACGTTTTCGGTCTCGCTCTCGCTCTTTGTCGCTTTGCAGCGGTTTGCGCAAAAAGGAATGGAGCGAGCGGTTTTTTAAAAGTCGTCTTTATGGTGTGTTTTCAATGGGTTGAATGTGTCAAAGTTTGCATCCAGAAGCTGTTCATGATGGTCGCAGTGTGTGCTTAAGTTTGGATGAATTTGAAGCGTTTGAGATGTGTCTTTTTTATTGCCTCTTTCTACTTCTTTTTTGTTCTTCTCTTTTTGCATTTTTTACCATTAGTTTTTACCTACGCTCAATAAACTTTTCCTAGAATTAATGGTTGCATCTTATATCTTTCAGCTTCCACTGTGTTTTCACTACTTTCCGTATTTTACCTTTTCTATGCATGTTCGTAATAAACATTTGCAAACATTTCACTCTTGTAGACCATAATCAAAAAACATATTTTTTGACAAGCCAGCTTCTAGCAAAAAAAAACTAAGATATAAACGCACTGCAGCACAACACACTTTCCTTTAGCGAAGCGGAAGAACGCACACCATTCATAAGGGAACCAGCTATCCCATCCCCCTTTGATGATCATTCTAGCACCCAAGATGAAGGCGCCGGGCTGTGTCTTATGCTGGCAACAGGCTCCTCATTTAAAAGCGGCCGTCAAGCAATTAAGCACAATATTTTGTCCGAGCTGACGGAAGTAGGAGAAAACTTGCGTTTCGAGCATTTTAGTTGTTTTCTTCTCAGTTTTGAAATAATTTGTAAAGGTTGGCGTGCCACCGAGCCAGCGGCGGATAAGAGCAACATGTGTGCGTCCACCGGAATGGGGCACCGATTCATTAAGCAAATGTAAGACAACAAGTAGCTCTCTTCACAGCTCGAAGGGATGATGCTGGGGGAGACCGATGGACGTACATTTTTTTAAGCTCCAAACCTCGTCCAAGAAGCGTCGAGTGCCGTCCAAGCACTGTCCACTGGTTCATTCACTTGTTGCGCTGGCGCCATTGAGTGTTTAACACGCCGCCGAACTACCCGTTTTTTTTTATTTGCTAAATATATGTTCCAAGTTATTCCCCGCCCTTCCTAGCTCCCTTCCGTAGCTGTCCCGGGGTTTTCCCACCGTGGTCATTGATTTGCGACTTTTTATGTGCTTTCTCAGCAGTAAAAGACGGGCGGGGCGGACGGGATTGTTATTGAAGAATGACCAGTGCACACAGCAGTAAAATTGCCAATCTCATCAGAATGCACTTTTGCTTGCGCTAGCACTAACAAGAACGATCAGCAGCGATTAAAATAATCACCACCCTCCTTCCCTTTTTTTTTGCGTTGACGATCAGACAGAAAACGCTGCAGAGCTCCACCAAAAAGCGTAAATTTAATTATAACACAAAAGCTATCGGCGCCAAACAACACGAACCACGCACAACCTGCACTAATGATGCATGGAACACAAGACCTCCCCCCCCACCCGCAGCTCCTTCCTCCCCTTTTTGGGGCTCCCAATACTTGAAAACACATGTTTTTTGGTGTTCTGCCCGTGACGAGAGTTAATGGTCGTTTGCGTACATAGGCATTGGCCTTAATGAGATTTCGATCGTTTCGGGACTCACAGGACGACAGCACACCATCCCGAGTGAACGGTGAAGAGCGGAAGTCCTCAAAAAGGAGCACACGAAGAATTGGGACAACAATAATCGTCGAAAGTGTGCACTCGTTCGAAACTTTTCCTTCGGAGAGGTAATTAGTGCACTGCAGCACAACTTCTTTCGCTTTTGCATTAGGATGCGCTTGCTGCATGTCCGCATCCTTCACCGGTAAAATTACTTTCTCACGTGTTGGAAGCTCGTGTCAAGTGGCGGTTCATATGCTCTGTCTTTGACACACAAAAAAAATCCCCATGCCACCCTTACACGGATGGCCAACGGGGACGACATACGCGTGGCTCTTGTGTGGCTTACAAGAAGGCATAAATCAAGCGGATCTTACAGACGGCAGATCAGCATGGGTTCTCGGTGTGCGCCTTTATACCGTTTCGGAAGAGGATACAAAAAAAAACACACACACACACTCACTGGATGGGTCATAAACATGTCTAACCAAACCCGGGAGAGGATACAGGACCGGAAGGCGAAACGCCATCGCAATTACCAGTGGTAGAGAAGAAGTGATCTTACAGGGAGCCACCGGTCATCACTGTGGCAGCGTTTGCATCTGCCCTCGATTAGTGTGCGGAAGGGAGGGGAGGAGGTGCGGTGGAGGGTTAGCATAAAAAATGACCCATAAATCATACTACCCGCACTCGTCGATCGCACTCGCGTGTGTCTTCGGTGTGTGACGATCGGGCAGCGAGGAAGACGAGCAGGACAAGGAATTGAAATCAAACCGATCGTATCGTAACTTCAGGATGCAACAAGATTTCAACGCAAATGACTTCGATCTAACGCCGAAAAACGGGGAGTGAGGGATCGAATAAAGAGTGCGATGAGTGCAAATTGAGTGTGTGGAAAGTAATTAAGTTTTAAACCTCTTATTCTCCGCCCCTGTCCCGTTGCGATCGAGATAACTAACAAAGCAATAACACTAAAGCGAAAATAGTGCGGGTAAGTTTGCACGTTGTTTGAGACACTTCTCACATGCCGCGAAACTCGACAATTGGCAATGGGCGGTGAAATCATAAAAATTAGTTCTGACAACTTCTTCACTTGCTTGGTTCTTTCGCTCGCTGGCGACAGTGAACCTGGCTTGCAGCTTTTGCTCACACCTAAGCGTTCAAGTTTAATTCTCAAAACGGTCGCGACGGGTTGAGAGGATGATTATGATGAAAAATTACGAACCTCATTAAAAAGCGCAAACAAGTGCAGTATCACATAAAATAACACATGCACCCACGGGGGTTGATGAGGACGAACGATAGAAGAAAGCAGGATGCGTGAGTGTGCGGAGACGCCCTGTGGGAACAGCACGCAAGCATGCGGAAAGATCCTTTTCCCTCCCAATGGCAAGGGGGGAGAAATTTGTGCACAAAGCAAAAACGCCAAACGCGAGAATTATCGTCTTTTGATAGCGTACAATTTGCGTATCACGTTATCATATGCTGATCGTGCGCTGCGCCTTTCACCGTCCTGTTCCCCTATCCGGGACCGTTCGAAACGGAAGGCTCAGCAGGAGAAAGCATAATGGGCGGTGTCCTCGCGATCACCAGCAGCTCAACCCCCATCCCCAGGACACTGACCAGCTGACTGTCAATCAGCTCCCGGTGGGGCGACCCCCCCCCTCGGTGTGCTCGGTGCAGATTCATCGTCCCGTGTTCAGGTGCCTCTATCATCATTTATTATCACCGTGCAGTGCCGACACACGCAGTAGAGGGGTTCTGCTTCTCATTGCTTCCCGATAGCGTCACCTGGTCTTGCTTTTGGCGGGCGAGACAGACGGCAATGGATGTGCAACTAATTGCGAAAGGATGTAAAGCAACCCGAATATGCTAAGCAGCGAGTGTGCATAAGAGGGCGCGTCATAAATATGATGGTTTGGTAGCCGTGCCCGTACAGGTTGAAGGAAATGGGGCCCACCAGAACGGTTTTTGTTTTTTTGATAAAGTGGACCGGCGAGGCTTTTATTGGACTGTGCACAAGTTTATTTCCTGCCCTGCCGTGGTTGGTAGATTCAATTAGATTATCTGCTAAATGGTATAATTTCGATGCAAAACTGTACGTCTGTAATTTGTTTTACCATCGTTTTTTCAATCAGAAGGCACTTTCTGTTCGGGAAAGCAATTTGCTACGAAGGTTTTGTTTTGATTTGTACATGTGTTGCAGGGGCAGGAAAAATGTGTTAAAAAAAAAACAAGTACGTACCTTTTTACGACCTTTTCCGTATCTCTGCAAAGAAAGAAGAAAGAAAAATGTTTTAGAAAAACACAGAAAAACAATTCACTACATGATAATATTAATCAATAATTTAAAACCTGTACAGCAGTGGGTGGTGATTTTTTGCCTTTTATGTGATTTCCCCCAACTCCATCCGCTCCCTCCCCCGAAATCAATTATTTCAAAGCAACACCTACGCAGTAATCGGTTACACAGCATTTGCTAAAACCATCAAACAACATAAAAGCGCACATTATCACTCACCACAGTGGCAGCATCAAACAAACCTCCTGCCCTAACCAGCCACACACCCCTCCATCCCCATGCATTCACACCGCTCCACCACCATGCATTCACCCCCCGTTCCCGTGGGTAGTGGAAAAATGTTTGAGGATTGTGCTTTTTTATGATGAAAACATTGCAAAAAACAGGCACAATTCATCGTCATTATTTTGTTGTCGCTAACCACCAACGGCCAACATCATCCGGGAAACATCAATGGGGAAGTTAGGAGGGGAGATGAAAAAATAGAAAACATTTACTAACGCTCTCTACTGGTACACAATCAGATAGATAAAAAGTGCATAAAAAAAACGTGTTGGATGCACTTTTTTTTCTTTCCTCTATTTTGTTTTAGCATGTGCATCATAAAAGGATGATGCACACCGTTCTTGTGTGTGTCTGTGTGTGTGGCTAGTTATTTTCATTATTTGATTTGCATTTTTGCATTGGCACAGGAATCGGGCTCGGTTTGGTTGGTTATGGCAATTTTTAAATGCTAGATTTTTCTATTATTCGTTTATCAGTTTGTGGTTGCGTTGGGTGGGGGTAGGGCAGTTTTTCCCCCTCAGCGATCAACGATGCACACATTGCATAAAACTGCGGTTAATCAGGCGCAGCGAATCATCGTGTTTTTACTGCAATGATGGCAGTTTTTATATCAAATAGAAAAAAAAACTATTGTACACACTGACATACTTACAAATTGTTATAAAGCAATGAGGAGAATGTGAGTCGATACAGCAACTGAATGTGGAAAATTGCAAGAGCTATCATAGCTTACAATGTTGACTTTTATGATTAACATTAATAAAAGTTTTAAAATATTTGTAGTTCGCAAACAGACCAAACCCTTCGATGCCTTCTCCTCTCTTTACAACGGACATTATCGACATCCCTTTGGGTGATAGATTGTGTGTCCTGTCCAGCCTTCCCCAGGGAGAGGTGGAGACTCTTCCTCTAGCCCCAGGCCAAAAAAAAAATCACAATTGTTTGTGTCGCGGTTTGCTGCTAACACAATAATGATGTACCATCATTCGCGCACCGGGAGAGTTGCGTTTTCGCCATTTGTGTTTTGTCTGTTTTGGCCCAACCCACCCCAGCCATAAAAATTGTGGCTGCGGCTGACGGCCGATATAACACAATAAAAATGGTGCTGAGTGTGATGTTTTTTTTTCATTCGTTCATTTCAATTATTTTTTTTTCTCCAACTTGTGTGTTTGCTGGTTTTCAATACCTGTCCCGTCCCCGAGCAGCAAGATGAATCAAACAACTCGCACAGCATCACCACCATCACCACGTGCATCAATCGGCAACGCATTTTTCTGGTCCCTCTTCCTCCTCCCACCGAAGCTTTCCTTCTCCTGGCGCAACCTTTGACCTGTGGGTGCATTTTTCCGACCGCAGATTGGCTCCGGTCGGTTTCGTGTCGCACCGAACACACCGAGGGTTTTCACAGTTGTTTTCACGTGCGCATCAATGTGGTGGCTTTGGGCTGTGTGGGCAATGGTTTTTTTTTGTGTCATTTCATCCTTTTTCTACGCAATTTTGTGGCTTTCGTGTGCCTCACCAAAATGGGGCAAATGTCTCTCAACCGATTGTACCAATTCGTGATGATGCTTTTCAAACATTTTTGCAAATGTAGTGTCCGTTTAGTTGGTGCTGGATATCACAATGCCAATTTTGCTATTTAAAAAGGTAATGTACTTTTCCTTCGTAAAAAAAGATAACTTTAATGTACGTGTTTCCCCCGCTGGAGTGAACGATTATCATGGAACAATAAATATTGTACCCATCCAGCTTCATAATTGATTTAATTAAAATGCTTAGAATTGGGGACCACCCCCTGCCCCCCCCCCCCACCCTCCCCCTCCTACCACCCGATAATGACCGCGAAACACGCGTAAACACATAGAAAATAAGGGGAAAAAAGGAAAACATAATAATATATATTCATTTTAGCAAAGCAAAGAGGACGGTAGTAGTGAATAGGAGGTGAAGGTAACACTACATTTATTAATAACATCATTTTGTCCCTTCGCCTCACCCCCAAACCTCCCCAGTACGGGTCGTCCTAACCGCACCCGGGCACCCAAATGTCGCGCTTCCCACAGCCACAGCCGCCCCGGTGGAGCATGTGATTTTTCATGCGACTGTGATTGCGGGAAAATTAAAATTTTATGCATTCACCCATTCATGCACACCAAACCAGGCAACCAACCGCCCACAACATCCGCTCCGCTCCGGCTGCTGTTTGCCAGCAAAAATTGTAAATTATAAAACATTAAAAATAAAAATCAAATATCCGGTTGGCTGCTGGCGGCGCTGGTGTCCTCGCAGCAGTTTGCCGTCCAGTTTTGCCACCGTGTGATTACCAGAACAAAGCTGATTAGGCTTTCTGGTTGATTGAAAATTGCCCGAGGTTGATGGAGCAGCGCACAAAATAAAAACCTCCGCCTCACCTCGCTCTCCGAAGCGATAATCATGCAAAAAGGGCAGCAAACAAATAAAAACCACGCGATTAAAGGTGCACTCTTTAACGGGTGCAGGCAGCCCGAGCAATAAAGCAAACACTCCCAGCGCTCAAATAGTGCATGCAGTGCGGTCCAGCGACATAAAACGTGCCGACATCTCATCTCACGAATTGCTAAAAGGCAATAAAGGAAACGGAGTTGAGAACGCACAAAAGTTCCGAAATTAATAATCGCCGAGTGTTGGGTTGTAGCTGATAGGATGGAAGTGGGACAAAAACGGAACAGTCCTTTCAGCGAGAAAGACCCAAGAGGGGCCCCCGAATCGCTATCAGTCAACCGAAACAATGTCACCGTTTGTCGCGAAATTCATTTAATCTTGTTCTATTTTTTTTGTTGGGTGATGGAGATTGACTAACGCACCGAGGGTTGTAGCGTTTAATGATCTGGCGGGCCAGCACTAGCGCTGTGCGCACAAATTGTCACCTTTTGCCCTGCCGCCAGAAACGAGCGCTCTCCGTAATCAGTGACCAATTTCCGGTGGACGGTTTGTGGTCGCGCGGATGTTTCCGTCTTCTCGCTGTTCCTCGAAAAATGCACCAACCCTCAGGATGGGGGCACCCGTGCAGGATGACGCAGAACAGTTTTGTCAATGCACCGTGACGGAGGACGCGATTGAGTGGGACGTGCAGATAATCGGCAGCACCAGTTGACAGCAGTAAGCAGCCCATGTTAACGTCCGAAAATGACACGACACAGCACGCGCATAGAAAACTCGAGGTTTGGACGATTTCCGCATAACGATTGACACTCGTGTGGAACAAATCGCTACGCTTATCTGACCGAACGGATGGAAAACCCCCTATTCAATTCCAAACTCGGCTCCAAAACGTGGAACGCACGGATCGGTGAGGATCGTGCGTAAAGCGACAAACACACATAAAGGCCCCCTGTCGGATACGCACCGCTCTGCGCACGAGCGTGACACCGCTGGCGCGGTAAGAGTACGAAAGACGAATTTGTTCGCCTGTCCAGCAGCCGCGAACACTACCGCGGCTTGACCCTGAAAACCGGTCCCCGCTTGTACCACACGCTTCACGCAATCTTCCATGCCCAAATTCCCTTTTACCGCTCGGCAGCAGCGGTTTTTGGGTAGCAGCAGCGTTTGGTGCGGCTGTGTGCGTTCTGTTTGTCGGCTTCTTTCGGGGTGGCGTTAGAAGGACACGGGGCGACAGGAGCGGACAGGGCGGCAAGTCGTCACGGAATAGAATCGTGCATTGGCGGCGTAAGAAGCTTGCTGGACGCACTTCAAACGGAAAAGGTTGTGTCGTTTGTTTCGGGATGGAATTTTTCTGTAAATAAAAAGGGTGTGATTCTTCTGCCTCAGAACATGTTTTGCGGAGAAGAAACATGCCGTACTCCCTTCTTTAAGCCTGTCTCTTTGAGGGTTCCCCGTCCAAGGTCAATAACGATCACCGAAAAAAAAAGACTTGCTCTCTACCCATGACTGAAGCCTTCACACCGCTGCACTTCTGAGCGATGTTGCAGCGGCAGTAGCAGCAGCATTCAAACCATTCGCAGTTCGCACAGGGCCCCCGGTCCGCACTTCCGCGTGTGGAATGGCGCACAAAGTCAACGATCGCTGCGCGAGGATCGCCAAAAAGCGCAACGAGATTGGCGAGGGTCATGTGGTGCCGAACGGTAAGCGCTCAGCCAGCTTGCATCCAATCCATCGCCATCTCCATTCGCCGTGACCTAGAGATCCACAAATCCATTAATGAACGGGTTTTCGAGAACCAGCAGGCAGGCGGGACCGCTGTGTAGCGCTTGTGCGATCAAGATACACAACCACGCGTAAAAATTGATGTTGATTAGAAGTGTTTGCCGAGTGGGCTAGACGGCGTGTTTGCCCCGTAGCTTCACTTCCTCACTTCTTCACTTTGACGTTTGACATTGGATGTGCTGTGGTGGGGTTCATCAGTTGGAGTCCCTTCTCTTTTCCCAAAGCAGCTAAAGCTTAGAACACGCGAAATTCGACGGGTTTTGTGCGTTCGGGACAGAGACATCCGATCGTAAATGTCATGACCAGGGATCGTAATATGCAGATTTGTGTCGTGCACCACCGGCCCTGCATGATTTACAGCCGAAGGAAAATGGCGTCCGCTCTCTCCAGTTACGTATATGTAGAAGATGCACGCATTTTTGACGCATTGAAGGCGCACGCAACGCCGGTAGAACAGGCTCGTTCTAGGATTAGGGGTTGGGCTGCACAATGGAAGCGAGAAATGAGTTCAACCAAGCATTTTAAGTTAATTAATGCACTGTACAGTAAGCAAGCCCCGGGGTAACGCGTGATTTGAGAAGTTTGGAGAAGTTGGTCTTCGTGACGGAACGCAACAAACTCTGCACGTTCTGGGGGGGGCGGTTGGCGGTGGTAAAGATTTATGGCCAATTGCATGATATTGAGATTTGGATTATTAATTAGCGTGCAAATCATTTGAAGTCTCCCTTTTTTCCGGAGGGTAGGGCGCAGCACACCTTCCCATCGCATGGATGGAGCTCATTTGAGAGTGTAACGTGTGTGAACAAAGTTTTGTGTTGGCAAAAAGGACCTCAAACATGTTCGCTTCCAACTATAATAGGCTTCCACAAACCACGTGTGGGATTTTGCTGTTGTTGCCTATCGGAATACAATTTCCCAGCTTTTCCAGTAGGCGGAGAAAAAGCAGCCACATAAGCACCAAGCTCTCCCATTCCTCTAATTGAAGGCTCCCCGTACAAATGTACGGAGGAGCAATGCGTGTCCTTCGCATTAGCCCATTAGCCACGGGATAGCGGAGGGGTTGACGACAGATTTTTTGTGACTCTTTCGCAGGATTAGGAACCGCCCTGTTTTCGGAGCGGATTGTAAGCTCCACTTGTGCGGTGCATTGTTGCGTTGATGCAATAGGCCTTTCCCGCTCTATCGTGATGCACTTTTCAGCCAACTTTTCGCTCATTGTTTCTACCATTTGTGCAAACAGTTGATGTTGTATGCGATGGGAGAAAGCAGACAGACGGCGTGAAACAGAACAAACCCCTCCAACAAGTGTGTGTGTGGTGTTGTGAATTTGCGTTATAGGTAATTATAATTAAAATATGCTAATTATCGCTTTTACCGGGCACGATCACCACGGCTAAGCCGCTGCCCCACACAGCCCGCTTTGTATATGTGTGTGGCCTTATGGGAGGGGTAAAGGGGGGGGGGGAGAACGATGGAGGAGAGTAGGGAGCAGAATTTACTGCAAGCTTCAGCTTCCATTAGCATGAAAATCGATAAAGCATACATTGAAGCAGCGAGGGGCGAGCAGCAAACGCACAAAAAAAGCCCTTCTTACAACAAGTACGTCTTAATGTGCGTCTTAGGTTTGCGCTGCTCAGGGCAGCAATGATGGTCAGCCGATGGTGCACGCTTGTTTCCCACCCGAACGGAGGGTGCATAACATTAGGTGCGCTCCACAAGTTGCATGGCCGTGCGTTTGCAAATATGGCGCCATTTGCGGGGCAAACAATGTGGTTTCCCTTCGAGGGGAACAGGGGAGCAACGGTTGAACGGGGGAGAGGAGGGAGGGGGAGGGGGTTCATTAGTAGGAGGAGCTATGGGTGGATTTTCCACCCTCCGTAGCAGTGTTGAGCTAATCGCTAACCGAGAGGGGCCACACATTTTCACCGCCTCCTTATCATGCGGTGTTAGTGCCATGAGGTGTAGTTCGCTCTTTGAAGTGTCAATTTGGAGTAAGTCATTATCAACAGCACGCATTCGGTTGCGTTAGATCTTCTCCCTACACCCTGCCAGCATGTGAAGCCGTAAGGATAGCACCGAACCATCCGAAAAACGGGTCAGGATCGAGATTTTTGCTCCATTACCGTGCACAACCACCGGGAGCGCTGGATAGAGCGTGGTTTTGATTGGCAGCTGAGCCACGCAAGCTGTTGGACGCCTCGTCGAAACGTTGTGAAACTGCGGGCACGTGATGCGCACGGCACCACACTTCCATGGAGCTGCGTGCGGAATCTGCACACTCATTGCAAGGTTTTTGATAACCAAAATTCGCATGGTTGATCGAAAACGAGAGTAAAAAATCAATCAACAGTGACGTGCGCCACCGTAAAACGGAGCTGACTACGCAACGGGGTAGCGACAATACACGCCCCGTCCCGAGACTGGACCGTCTGGACCAGTGAGCTCGCGAATGATAACGCTAGGCTACCCCCAGGAGGAGATGATAATTATTTCCAAAAAAAAAACACACGAAACACCACCTAAACTCTTTTAATCTGCTCGGGTGAATTTAAATTAATCAAAGCAAAACCAACCAACTGGTGGTGCTGCTGCTGTCTCCCGCAGATCGGTCCGTCAGCCAGTCCGTCAGCCAGTGCCGCTAATGAACGCAGATTGTGGAACACGGGTTGAAAAGATCACATATGCACCCCTATTAAAGCAGCATCTCTCCAGGAAACGCTCGCTGCTCCAGATGCCACCGATCGGGCGGAAGGGCAGGATCTTGGTCGGATGATTCGATTTAATTGAGGTGCGATTTGATGTTTGATGAAGCATCTAAATGAGAATGTTGCTGTTTCATCACCCTGAATGTGCGTTAATTACCGCAGGACATTGCGAGGCTTTCTTGGAGGTTAATATGGGCAATGGACGAATAATCAGACACGTTAGCAGCATAATCAAAATTCTTGCTAGTAACGAATCTTCTTATAGCACAACAAACGTTGTTGATCACGGTATGTCTAAACCGCTTTGGATTTCTGTAACTGTTGGTGAAACTAAGTCGAAATATGAATTGAGGCATCTTGGATCTTGTAAGGGTCATACAACTCGGACATGACTCTAATTGAATACACAGTATTTAAATACAGACTTATCATGTACACGATAATTCTTGTCCAACGCCAACCAAAGGGTCAGCATGATCGTCAGATAGATCTTTGAAGAAGGTGTTTGGTGAAAGGCACTTGAATCGATCAAGACATCAAGAAATTCTCGCAAAAGACTAACCAAGAACATTGACCAAATGGGTTCCGTAACATTTCAGTTACGTTCTTCCAAACAATCACATAGAGCCCAAGCTGCCGTGGTTGGATCTTCAATGTTAGAGTCTTGTCGTGGCCTCCAAGACTGGTAGGAGACTATTTTCAAGGTACCACTAAGTCATTTTCATAGTTCTATGAAGATCTTACATCTACACCGATTAAGATACATTCGGGACTGAACCTAAAAGTAAAAGGATATTTCCTTACCTTCACAGGTTCGACCATCTGCGTCTCGACGATCGCTAGCGGCGTTGGCGGCGTGGACGGGGCACTGTAGTGCGGCGGCTTGTGATCCTCCACCATTCGCAGATCTGTTTCATGGTTGTTGTTGTTGTTGTTATTATTGTTGCCCGTTCGATCGTCCAGCAGATGTGGCGGTGCGTGTTGATGATGCTGCTGTTGCTGCTGCTGCTGCTGCTGGTGAGGATGCTGCTGATGTTGCTGATGTTGTTGCTGCTGTTGTTGCTGCTGTTGCTGCTGCTGTTGCTGCTGCTGCTGTTGGTGATGGTGATGATGCTTCTGCACGACGGCATAGTCAATCAGCCGATCGTTGGCGGCATTCGCGCGCAGATCACTAATGTACGGCTTGTAGTCGTGCACGAGGGCTGACCGCAGATCGGTCCCGTTGCCCACGGCGGCGGCGGCGTGCTGCAGTGCATTCAGCTGGCCCAGCACGCCCCGCTCGTTCATCGAGCGGAGCTGGTCGATCGACCGGTGGATGTGGCTATAGTCCCCGGTCGGTATCTCCGCCATGAGGGGAGAGTTGTGGTAGTCCAGCCCGCCACCGGGCCGGTACTCGATCGTTCTGCCCTCCAGCGTGCTTCCCGCGTTCGGATGGTGATGATGGTGATAGGGATGCTGTAGCGAGAGAATCTTGGAGCCGTTGCGTGGATCCGTCGTGCCGAAAACTGTGGGCCCGTGGTCCCGATCGCCCAGAACACCAACACCGCACAGAACACCTCACACAAGCAACCAATTCACAATTTCGCACACAAGACACTAAACGACACTTTTTCTTTTTAATTTGCCTTTTTTTTTTTGAAGAAAGCTTTTGCAAATGTTTAAAAAACTGTTTAGAAGTTGTTTTCGCTCTATCGCCTTCTTTTTTTCTCTCTGTGTTGTTGCGGCACCGTTAACGATACTTCAAAATGTCGATTTTCCGGCTTTTCCGGAAGCTATAGACCTAAAGATGCTTCAAGTGCAGAAACTGCCTTTGCAGGTTTGTCTAGCATCAACTTTCTTTCCGCGCACAACGGTTCACATTCGCGCACTCGTCACATGTCACACACGTCGCGCACAAACACACTCAGCGAACCACACATACACATACACACACAGGTTGTCGGCCCGCGTGGGGTGGCTTTTCTTTTTCTCTAAACGAATGTCTCTTTTTTTGAATGCCAATTTTTTGGCGGGTGTGTCTGCCCAACTTCTGCTGCTGCTGCTGCTGGGGTCTCTTAAAAATCCGTCACGGAGTTGTTGTCTAGCCGGGGAGAAAGAAGAGAAGAAGAAAAGTATTATTGAGGGGGGGGTGTATGTGACAGGGGCATGTGGGTGAGATATCGGAAATTGTCGAAGGAGAACCTCTTCCACCCCGCGACCAAAAAAAAAATACTCGCGTTGTCACGACGTCACTCTGGCGTTAACCATTTCTCGGGCGCTGCTGCTGTTGCGTTTTTTCGGCCTCCCCTTAAACTCCAACCCCTAATCCCCCTCCTCCCCCCTCTCCCTTGTTCCTTTTTTACCTAAACCCGAAATCCATAGTGGAAGCGAACGAACGGTTCCCTTAAAAAATGGTTCCCCGCGACCCGGGGAGGTGGAGATGGGTCGTTCGCGTGGGTTGCGTGAATTTTGGGTTTTTATTTCTCCGCCCCCTCTTCACCCCCCTCCCCCCTTACCGCCCTTCAATCCACCCCTCATCAGTCCCTTTTTCCCTTCTTGCTTCAAACAGGCAGACGACCGTGCCGCGGCCCGTGCCTAAGTGTTTGTTGCCATCCCACTTTGGCAGGTGGGACATGCTCTCGTTCGTTCGTTTGAAAGTGTGCCCCGCTGGATTTTTTTCGTCTTCTCCTCGCTGCTCTCGACACATCACGGTTGCTAGATCTGGTGGAGTTTCCAACAGAAAAAAAAATCGTCTCTAAAATACACGCACACAGATAGCGGCCGCACTTTTCCCTTCACCCAGCTGGTACGTGTACGTCTGTGTGTGCGAGAGGGTTCGATGCTGGCCTGGAGTGTGCAAATTGAAGGGTGGGCGGTGTGCGGTTGTGAGCGAGGGAGGGGGTGGGAGTTGAAGAGGGTTTTCTCTTTTTTCGGGTGCGCGCAAAAGTTTGACTTTCCGGAAGCTATCGCCGTTGGTGCTGGAGGAGGGGGGTTCGCTGCGTCCAGTGTGTGTGCGCGCCCGTCTCCGTATCATCGTGCCGAAAAATGGTGAAAACCGGTCCAGCAAAACCCTTCCTCCCAAAGAGGGTGAAAAAGCACGGCCTACTATGCTACTACCTGTGTACATAAACGGGCACCGTTTGGGGGATGAGCGTTGAAAGGATGGCTCGGGCGGCTAGGCATCGACCAGTGCACGAAAAGTGTCCGATTTTCCTCTGTACCTTTTTCCGTTTTTCCTTTAGCGTTTTTTTTTCTGGAGTGCGGAAAATCCTTTTTGCTTGCACCCCCGGGATGGTTTTTGAAATTGGACCTCATCGAGAAGCCGCTGATGATGGTAAAACCCAATGATACATCCCACCGAGGACGACCACGACGACGACGACGGTTTCACTGCTCCATCTCACGTGACACAAGTCCCACGGTTTTAAGCGGGCATTTTCCAGCCCGAGGAAACAGGCAATACTGTGCTACCTTCAATGCGGACGACGTGAGCGAACCATTGCTCGAAAAGAAAAAAAAACAGAATGATGCGTGTGCGCGTGCGAACGAGCGACGCAATGGGGAGAAGGGCGAGCGAAAAAAGGCACGTTTTCGGGCACACGAATTTTCCCGCAAAACCGTCAGCTCGCGCGCCAAAAGGCGAGCATAAAAAACGCACACGTTTAGTTGCGGGAGTGTGCTGGGTGGGCGACGATTTTCCATTACCTATCTGAAAAATATGGAAAACACATCCCTAAAACGCCTCCCTACCTCCCCCCACTGACTGTCCAGGAAGCAACAACAAGCAGCAGTAGTAGAGGCGAAAAAATTGCCAAACTAACAAAGCTCTCCCTCTTGTTGCCGCTCCGAGGGAGGTATATGACGGGAACGGTAGATCGAGGTGGAAAAAATCGGCCCCCCGCATCCCCGCAAACGTTCAGCGGCTCTCCTATTATCAGTCACGGTACACTTCCGATGCAACACACACTCGCACACAAAGGCACACGACCTGCGGGGATGGAGCGAGTTTCCAAAAATGGTTCGGGAAAATGGGGGAAAAAACGGTTCTGCCCAACATTTTCCAAACCAAGCAGCACACACACACACATACAACTACACTTTTTAAAAATGCAACACATAAAAGAGTCTTAGTAAAAACAAAAATGGTTCAATGATACGGGCTGTAGGTTGTGGGATGCATTTCCACCGATTTTTGTCTCACACACTAAAAACGCCGAAACTACGGACGGAGTTCACCGACGAAATGTCACTTTCATAAGCGCATATGCATTTTTACACGCCGTCTCACGCAAGCGTAAAACACTTGTTCTGACGCGCGCTATGATTACGCGAAGGGTTTATGCTTTTTTGGGTCGGAAAAAAACCGTCCCCGTGCTCTATTGTGTTAACTTTTTTTGACGTTTTGTTTTTTGGTTCTGTTCGCTTTCTGGATGAAAAAAAAAACACACACAGGTAAACAGCTACTTGGATGAGCCATCACCATTCACAACACCATTTTCGTTTCACTGCAGACGAGTTTTTTCCTCGTGTCCCGTGTTTTTGGCGTTCGAAAACTGTCACGCACTTTATCAGGAACGTCCCACTCTCGTCAGTCATCATTCATCATCAAACTCACCGTGTGTTTCGATCGATCTGGTGCCGTGGAAAGGTGGAAGTGGAAAAATCAGTGAAAACTCCCAACACACACAAACACACACGGTTTTAGCACACGGAAAATCGAAACCGAAAATCGAAAAAAAAAAACCCGAAAAAAACTCTAACCAAACCGAACAGAAAAAAACGACACCAACGGCTCCCCCTCGTTCGCTGGCTAAACGGGGTGCAGTTTAAGGGAAATAAAAACGCCACCCAAACAACATAACTAACTTAAACGGAAGAGAAAGAACAAAAACACACCGATTTGCTAGGCACTGGCACTGCAGCTTCCCTCACGACGCACCGGTGTACCGGACCGAACGGCGACACACGTCCATGAAAGTCGAAAAGTTACACCGAAATGAAGTCGAAATCGCGCCGTCCCGGCTGACGATGACGACGATGATTGGCGGTGCGCGCGGTGCGATGACGACGACGACGACGACGGCGAGGTTCGGGTTCGGGACGGTGCGTGTTGCGATTCGCACAGTTGTTGTTCAACAAACGTTCTCTCCCGGTTCTGGGAGCCGCACAAGCTGCCGCTGCTGCTGCTGCTGCTGTCTGCTGCGGTACGGCGGTGTGTGTTTAGAGCGTGCTCACCCCGAACGCCTGGTAGTTGTGTGTGCGAAAGCAGCGTGCGGCTTTGAAAATTCGGCTATAACGCGTTTTGGGTCGCACCCGATGAGAGGGACGGCTTTTTTTCTTTCGTTCTTTCTTTTTCACCCTTCCCGGGCGATGGTGGGCCCTCTCTCGGCCTTTTTTTTTCTTTCGGGCCGATTCACGCACATTTTTAATCTCGCGTCATGTTTTGTGTACCTACATAGGTACCACACACGTGCAATAGTGTGAGCGAGCGAGCGCGCGATACTGGAGCAAAAAAGGAGTGAGCGAGAGTGTGTCGATTAGAACTGTGTTAGGTGCGAGCGAGAGACAGAGCGGTTGAACGGCACTGCACGAGACGGAATTGTAAGAGTGTGTGCGTTTGCGAGAAAAGCACATTCTCCGAGAGAGAGATAGCAAGAAAAAGAACGAGACAGCAATTGTAGCCTCTCTTTCTCGCATTGCCATGTATTGCGTGCGTTTTGGGAGTAAATCTCTCCCGTAACACGCGAACGCAACGTGTAGTATGGGTGTGTGTATGTGAGTGAGGGGTATAAAAACGCTAGTGAAAGGGAGGGGGAAATGCGAGAGTGACGATGATGACGATTTCAAGGGCTGGTACTACTCGGTAGCGTCAAAAAAAAGGAAACGATGGAACAAAATGTTTATAAAAACTTTCAAAACATCTTCTAATCCGTTGTGGTGGAGCTTTACCTGCGCAATGTTTTGGTAGTTTTTTTCTGTACTACAAGTACATTTTTTTTAGAAAACCATTTTGATAGAACAATTTGTTTGAAAGTGTTAACAAGTGTGATTAGTTTTTTTTGCTACGATTGTTTATGTTTTGTTATGGTACGGTTTTTGAGTGGTGATTTACAACACTCGATGATAAAATGATTTGTTTGAGAGTTCTTAAGAACACAGAACTGTTTCCGTAATTACTATGATCACAAATTTTTCCTTTAATTTTATTTTTGCATAGGTCAAGATTTGTCATTGCAAGGTAGCTGTAATATCTTCAAATATATGTTGATATATCGTGCATTTGCTTTCATTTTGTTGTATTAAGTTTAACTCTTTTTGTAAGAAATTTTACAGGTAGTTGTGCAGGGTGCTTTAAGCAAGGACTGCATATTAGCGTGCAAAAAGAAGGTTTAAAATGTTTTTGATTTTTATAAAACCATTCCTTACTCATATTATTGCATGAATATATAAATATATGAAGCTAGAAAGGGTTACTAAAAGACACAAACAAGCTGCTCTTTAATTCATTGACGATATTCGTATAGTTACAGAAACTAAGCTTGAAAGCAATTTAAAACATGCTTCAGCAAAGCATTCTAGTACAATTTTAAACATTAGTCTATTGTGTTAGTAGACATGCCCTTTTCCCTTTAGTAGAAGACACCCTTAGGTTGCTTGTTTTACATACAGGCGCATTGTAAAAAAGTTCCGTCAAACAAATGCACTGGCCTTTTTGCTGTCGTTTTTTACCCTTCGAGCACGTTTGCCTCTCTCGCTCTCTGAATTTTCTTTTTGCTCTTTCTCTCTCTCTCTCTCTCTCTCCACGTGTCTGCTCCTTCTTTCCTTGACATTGACAGGCGAGCGCGCGCTCTCGCTCCTTCTCGTCCGATGCTTACCAACGCATACATTGGCAATCGAGTTCAACCGCATGCTTGTACCGTCATCATCATCATCATCACTACTTCCCCTTTTTCTGAGCTTCTGCTGCATTCCTCTATCAAGAAGGCGAAGCTGTCCGTCGGGTGTCGGTTCAGAGCGCTGCCTCAGCGAGCTGGCGCTCGATGATTGATGACGGAACGGAGCAGAAGCGCGCCAAACTTGAATCTTTCGTTTCGTTCGAAAACGTGTGTTTAGCGCATGGACTGCATACTCGTGTGCACAAGGATCGGAGAGCGACGGGATTTAGTTGCGGCTGCGATCAACGGCAACGGAAAATGTTCTTGCTTGTTCGGTGATAGTGGAAGGAGAGGAAAACTTTTTTTTCTTTGACGTTGTCGCGGTTCATGTTGGGCTGAGTTTTAATTTCTTCACCTCTCCTTCAATCGATTTTGCAAAGGGGTTTGCCAATAAAGAAAGAAAAAAAAAAGGATGTAACATCCGATAGGCAGCTCGGAAAAGTGGTGGGGAAAATCGGGACAGAGATTGGTAGAAAGAGAAGGAGCGATCTGGTCCTGTGCGTAAGCGAAAAATTTACGCATAATTCTGCGTCGCCGCGAACACTTTTTTTTGCTCTCCAATTTTTCCCTTCCAGCGTCAGCCGTCTCTGTCTCGGTGGCCGTTGTTTGCCTAGAAGCAAAACCCCTTTTTCTTTCGCACCCCGTGGAAGGGGGTTGATGGGCGAGTCTTTTTTAAAGATTTTAATTTTTTTCCTCCTCCCATCGGTTCCCTCGAAGACGAAGAAGACAGAAACAAAGTAGAGAGCAATTGCTTCCTTCTGCTCCGTTGGCTGATCGAAGCAAATAGAACCGAACCCTTTGGCTTTCTTTGCTTTTCTTCGCCAAATGAGTCGTTGGTAGGTGGTTTTCTTAGCAACGGGTGGGAGGGTGTTTTTGGATTTTTTTTTTCCGCTCCTTTTTTCCGCTCCCGTTTGTTGCTTTTAATTCGTTAACAGTTCGCGTGGTGTTGGTTTTTCACCCTTTTTCCCGCTTTCCTCTGCCAGTTTTTTTTCTTTCCACTTCGCTCCCCTCATTTGCATCCTACATCCCCACCAGAGGAAATCATGCTGGTCGAATTTATGTCGTTGATCAACTGTGGTCTTTCCGTTTTTCTCCCGCACACCGTTTTCCATTTTCCAGCTGAAGCCTGAAGCTGACGATGAGTCGCGCAGATGGACGAACTAGAGGGGGGGAGGGGGAGGGTGTTTCCTTCGCCCACCGTACTAAAGGTGGGTGGAAAGGTTTTTGCTTTCTTCCTTTCGGCTTCTTTTTCGATTGTTTTTGCAGCTTGCCACGAGCAGCATCCTTTTTTTTCTTCTTGCCGGTTGACGAAAAAGAATGAGGGCGAATTCTTTGGAGGTTTTTTGCTGTGTCTGTGTTTGTGGGTTTGTGCGTGGGTTGGGAGAAGAAAAGTTTAAACAGATAGCAAGCAGGCAGGCAGGCAGGCAGGCAGGCAGGCAGGCAGGCAGGCAGGCAGGCGGGCAGTGTGAGCAAGTGTGAGGTGAAGGGTTTGCGTTGTCCAATATTAAAGGAGCACTAGGGGAGGAAGCGCAGGATAAGCGGCAACGGTTGGAGAGGGAAAACTGATTACATTTTTTGGAGATTAATTTAGAGGGTTTTTTTGTCGGGTTCCTGCTGGCCGTTCGCCTGCATACACACTAAATTTTGCACCCACCAGTCCCCTTTTCTCTGCGTCTTTGTGAAAGGCTTTCATTTACTTTTTTCTCTCTCGTCCTTTTTTGCATTCAATTTCACTCCTCTAGCGCGTCGAAAACAGGACCCGAAGAAAGATGGCGCTTGGCTTTGACGTGTACCGCTGCTCCGTTTTTCCTCCCCCACCGCTTTCCCCTGCCGAGGGACGTTCCTAGCAGTGGAAGGGTTATTGAATTTCGCCATAGAAATGAAAATTTAATGTTGGGCCGCGTTAAATGGGCTTTGGAGGCACTTTTCTTTCGGGCCGTTCAGGGTGTGCGGGGGACGACATGCGACATGCGTCCTAATCGAACTTTTTTTTCCTGCTTCGTGAGTCGCAAATGTGAGGAGGGGGGTTGGTAGATGGTTTCCGAAGTAGATGACGATCTTAACCATAGTCTTGTTTGACCCGAGTAGAACAAAATGGCATCATGCTTTAGTGTTTCAACTCGCTGGCAGACATTTTAAATTTGTATTTCAATACAGGGGCCTGATTTCATTTTTTTCGTAATTTAAATTTGAATTTCATTACAGCCTTTTACGTTAGTATAACAATTTTAAACAATTCTCTTTTATGCCGAATGAAAAAATATTTAAAAACAACTTAATCTACAGCTTAAGGGCTGCAAACAATTGAAAATAGCTTCGATGCATAATTACAACACCACAGCATTTTTTCCAAACCCTCAGTAAGGCAGCAGGGAAACACCGGCAAACCAATCAGTTGTGCTGTTGGCAATTAAAAGCGAAAACATACACGTCATCGTGATCGTTAGTAAAGTTCGGCAAAAAGAAAAAAAAAAAAAAGTAAGCGGCTTAAACACTCGTACAGCAACATGTTAATTGTTGGTGTCAGCGTCAGCCCTACTGCCACTGCCGCGGCCGATCAAAACAAGACCCCTTCCCCTCATCCCCCACCGAGGGTCCATTGACTCGTAAAGCTGGTGAAGCCGGCAAAAACTTACTGCTGCGACAGGCCGTGCGAGTGCAGCAGAAGCCAAAGTGCATCCGAAAGCGGAACAGTCGCGCATTTGTGCGTCGTTCAGCGCAAAACAGGAGGAAAAGTGATTTACGCTACCAGCTGTATCGAACGACAATTAAGAGACGCCTTGCGCGTCGATCTTCACTCCTACTCGCTGCAGAAGGCGCTCGTCCGAGATGTTTGCTCTGGGCGTGCAAGTTATTGTTTCGCTTTACGCCGCTTCCTGTCACCGTGGCGGACAGGATGGATGCGCTGGAGGCCGCGGGCCTGTTTACGGTGGCGGT
>KB671728.1:72621-83623 GCA_000349105.1 Anopheles epiroticus
TTTGTCACGGGGGCATGTTTTTGGCTTGCTCGCGTTCTTTTGCCGAGCCTACGAGCTAGCCTAAACCTTTGCCACACCCCGCTCCCCACGCGCCAAGAACCCCACGAGCCGGCCCGTAGCGACAGGAAATGTGTGAATGAACGGACAGGGACGTGCCTGGTTCTGCTGGCCTCATCGGTTCCGTTCCAGGGGGAAACTGCCCGGGCCTGTTGCCAACACGTTCGCCGCGTACAGCCTGTGTGTTAAGTTATGAATTAAATTGTATCCCCCAAAAGTGTCTTCACGGCGTGCTCCGTGTGGGGTTTGTTTGTTTGCTGTTAATCTGTTTTTTTTTTTAATCTACATTTTTGCTTGCTCGCACAGTTTGCGCTGGCGGTGGGTTAGTGTAGAGGCTGAAAATAGTTCTCTTTTGGAGTGGAATGAAGTTGACTTTTTTTTGTTTCCTCCCCACCTCCGGTTTAATGTCCACCTAAGGTGCTGAATGCAACGGTGTACAGAATTTCGCTCGTACCACTGCTGAAGTGGATGTTTTTTTTTTAAAACGCGTAATGAAAATGATAAACAACAGCACATGAACAAAGTCAACACAAAAAACGGATTAACTAAATGTGTAAATTAGTAAAAAAAAGTGGCATTCGTACTCTACTTAACCCTTCCAAGAATATTGTCGTACGCACAAAAGCAATGTTTGATTCGTACTTGAGTACAACGAAGAAAAAAAAGAAACCTGCAGCCATCGATTGAGTTGTGAAGCTTTTTTCCGACGGTATTTTGACGCTCCCCCGAAAATTTGATTCCCCAATCGGGCGAATCGCTTAGTTGCAACTTTGCCCGAAACGATTTACATTCACCGTGGAATCGTGATAATTGTTGTTTTACACTGCAAAGTGTTCATCAAGGTACCAACCCTGGGAAAATGTCGCCGCAATTGACGGTTATGCCTGACACCTGTGCAAAGGTTATCGTTGGGTGCGGACGGGTCCATCATGTACAGTTTTCTTTTTTTTTATCGACTTGGTTGCAACTGTTTCCGTTATCCGAAAATAGATAGCACGGGGTCACATCTCTCCTGGGACGTGCGTTTGCGGTGCGTTTCTGGTGCGAAATGCCGTTACAGCTGATGTTCGTTGCATCATGCGTAAGGTGCTTGATAGGTTCAGGTTTCAGGTGGATACAAAAAGGCATATTTGAGGAGCGCGACTTTCTGAATGGAACGGTTTGTTTTGTTGCAATCGGTGGCGCTCAACAGTTCAGTGACAAAGATTTAAAAACATCCTGCCAGCTTAAGGTGCCCACGAATCAGAGTGCGAGTGCGAGCACGTTTTACCGCTCGCTCATGGCGGGGCAGAGGGATAATTGAGTTGCATTTTGAAAAGCATTAATTTAAAGTAAATGAGAACATTAACTCAACAGGCAACCCTTCCAATCAACATTTAAAGAGCCGCCAAACCCAAGCACTTGTCGGTTGTGACAAAAAAATCCTCTCACAAATTGTAATGAAGCTTGCCACAGCTATGCGGGATACTGTGCAGGGAATAAAAAAATCCATGTTCATCCTTTTTTGATGTAACCAACATCCAGGCTTCAATTCAACTTCCCACAAAAAAACTTCCACCAAAAAAAAAGTGCATCGCAGAGAACGGAGAGAGTGTCTTCTGGTTTGTTTTTGCTGCCTCCAATCGATCTTTCCTTCTCCGGCCCGTCTTGGGTTGCAGCTCGCTCGTGCGATGTTTTGGTGGGACAAGCGAGCCAAACAAAATCAAACCAAAGCAACAACAGAAGAAAAAAAAACACGACTGCAAGGATCCGATGTGGAAAGTGGACAGAAAAAACTGCTACTTTTGGATGAAATGAAAGGAAAGGACAAAAAAAAGCGGACCGGGCCAGCCACGGTGCAGTAGTGGCGGGCAGCCCTTTCCACAGCCATGCCATAACCGATCGATAGCACGCGCCGATCGGGCACGCTGCCGTTAAATGCTGGTGGTGGATGCCGATATTTTTTTGGTTTTGCTGCCATTGACTGAGACGAATGTAACACATCGCCGGCAAGGAAAGGTTTGTGCCTGCACGCGGATCCTTTTCGCTAACGGGACTTTTGGGTTGCCTTGCCCGGTTGGGCTGGAGAAAGTGTGCGGCCGGCCGGGAAAGGGGTACGGGACGGGGTGAAGTGTAAAGTGCTATACTGTGCCACGGAGTTGCGCTTTTGCGGTATTAAAATGCGTCTTGTTGTGGACGAGAAAAAAAAAGCTTCTTCGTTCTATACACTCTCGAGTGAAAAGAAAAGCTGTTCTGCGGGACGTACAACAAGCGACTTCTAATTCTACCGGTAAGGGAGTTCGATTTATTGGCTAATTAAAGAGGAGGATCGAGGATTTGCGGAAGATAAATTATCCATTCCTACTATTCCCCCTTCCAGACACGGCTTTTGCATACAGCAAACGTTTATTAAAGACTCAAAAATTTGCAAAATAGCTACGTTAGGGGAAGAATGGACGAAACCACACAGACGAAACACACGACGATGACGACAAGAATGGCTATCGCGCTGAAATGGGACTAAAAATCTCGAAATTCACCCTGCAGCGACCCTTCTCGTATGCAAAGCGAATGGGAACAGCAAAGGACCGTGGTGGCCAGCAACTGACAGACGTATGATTATGAAGGAGCAGCTATGGATCTTCCCCGGTCGTGTGAGACGGCTACTCGGGGCGGTTTGGCATTTGCCTGTGCCGTTTCTTCCGACGCAAATTATGATCATCCCCGAAAAAGGAGGAAAAGAAGGAAACTGCACCGTTCGAGGTCCGAGTTTGTGCCGAGGGTTTAGCACGGGGATGAAAGTTTTTCTAAGAATAGTCCATCGTCCGGCAAAGAAGGGGAAGATGCTGCTGCTGCATCTCGTTTCGGGATAGGGGATGGTTTCGGGTTTTTGGGGGTCACAAAAGGTCGCCAACCGACGTTTTCTCTCCACGGAGGCTGGATGAACGCCGATCGATCATCTGGCAGGAGTAACGGAATGTTCGCTTGGAGGGATCCTTGCATTGGAGGATGGCTGTTACGCCGATGACAGCCCGCATCCTGTGCTGCAGAGGAGGCTGTTATCCTGGTTGAAGGTTTCTTGATTTTCGCTGATCATTTTTATAGCGCAATCGCAAGTACACACGACCTGCACTGGACACACGTTAGCTCGCTCTGGCTCTCAATACAACCGTAATAACATAATCGAGACGGGATTGAACCCAAAAGGATGTACAAAGCAGGGACCGAGGGAACCGAGGGTAGTCGGTAGCCGCGAGAGTCCTGCCAAGGGAACGTGAAAGACGCACAATGCAGGGCAAAGTCCCTTCTGCCAGGGGTGCGCTATCTACCTGCGCGCCGTGTGCTGCTACGGGTTCCCTCGACTCGTTCCTCGATTGTTCTGTGTGCCATTCTGTGTCTAAAAACTGATTTTCCCACGTTTTTTTGTGTCAGCTCCTTCTCTGCCCGTCCGCCGCTGGCAGCCCCTTGCTGCCCTACCTGGTGCTTCCACACTGCATCGGGCCCTTGAAATCGCTGCCGGAATTTTTGCATCACCAGGCAGGGGCCCCCGGAAGACTTACGCCGTACGCTGAAAAGCTCACCATGAAGCGCTGCTGGAGTGTGGACTGCCGATTGAAGAAGATTTGAAGAAAAAAAGGACTCAGCCAACAGTACACAACAACAAAAAAAAACCGGTCCAGCACAGAAGTAGGCAACGGGAAGCGTGGCGCGATCGAATCTGGAACTCGTGTGCGCGTCCATGTGCGCACGCACGGACAATCGGCCTTTTTTTTGGGTGTGTGTGTGTCTGATGCTCATGGTGTTTTTTTCCTTTCTTGTCGGTGTATGCTCCGATGCTCTCCGCGCCTGCCCAAGCTCTATGGTCAACCAGCATCTCGGGACGGACTGGTGGATGATGCGATTGCAATGCGCCGATGCCGGCCGGTGGCACAATCCGTCAGGAGGTTGCGATTGTTTGCGTGATTTGCATGCGACCACCGTACGGGAATGAACGAAACCTGATCCACCTGATGCCGGGAGAAAGATGTGATCGGTCCTTTCGGAGGTAAAGTATAAGGAAAGAACAGAATGCTGGAGGTAGAATGCCATGTTGTTTTCTGCAGAAATAAGTTAAGACGAAGGTAATCGTGTTGTAATCTCTGAATCAGTGTCTAGTTTGAACTTAAGCCATAAGCAACGTTGTACCACTTTTTGGAAGTCGTCTAGAGTCGAGAAACTTATGAAACAAAAAAATATTGCATCTTTTTATAGGCAAAATGTGTAATACACAAGTATAAGATTGTTCAATTAGAGCCTAAAATGCGTGATGGTGTATGTCTACGTTTAATGTCTAAAAAGAAGCAGACCTTTATTTTAATGAACTATAGATATCTTATTATTTTGAAAGATTAGATTAAGTTTAGTATGGTTAAACATAATTCAGCAGTAAAAGCTATCTATAAGCCCTTTTGATGAAGATTTCTTAGGTTACAAGTTTCCACATTGTCTATTAACATCCAGATGTAAATTTCGCCTTCTTCATATCAAGCTCGATATATCATTCATAATATCATTCGGATGGAACGAATCCTCGCTGCTACAGTTCCCACGATGCTACATCCTGCAGCCTGCGGTAACGTGCGATTCCCTTCGACCTTTTCCCCGCACCAGCACAGCACAGCATCCCCATGGTAAGGTGTTTCCGGCGATTGCGCGACCGGCTCCTGAAGGAACATTATCGGACCAGGGTCGGCACATTCGGGGCGAGAGCTCTCGTTACACCGTGGGCGAAGATTAAACGCATCAACGGCTGTCGGATGATCCCGCGTCTTGGGACGCGCCGGGAAGTCACGGGAAATGCACCTCAATTGTGCCCGAAGCTTGCAAGGAAATGGATTGCGATCGAAAATCCGGCCGCACGGAAAGAAAGTTGTACCGTTCTAGGCGGGCGTAAAGAAGATCGAAAGCCAGCGAGAAAGGCAAGCGAAATCATTGGCAGCCCGTGTTTGCGAACGAGAGCAGGAATGCAGAGTTGGCTTCTTTTGAGTGTCTTTATTTGCTTCCCTCGAAATTCTCCACCGTTCGCGTTCGTTACGCATGCTTCCCCATTAAGTGAATTAATAAAGATCCCCATCGAATGGGGTGTCGAACGGTGGGCAGCGTTTCGCGATGGAACAGGGGCTGGAAATGGTTCAATACGGCCGCCAGTACCTTGCTGCCTGCTGGTAGAATGTTTTAATTAAACGCTTATGAGAGGTTGCTATCGTGATTTGACGATCGAGAGAGCGTGATCGAGGGGTTTGAAACTGGTTTCTCGCGTGTTGCTGCTGCTGCTGCTGCCGGTGGGTTTTCTTCGGCGGCTGTGGTCGGTGCTGCATATCGCTGGCAGGTGCAACTTTTCGGTTGCGAACCCGTTTGGGCGTATAAAATTTAATGACAAGAGCCGCTCTCGAGCAGCGCAGAGCCGTGTGGAAGCATCTCTGCCTGGATGGGAGGAATTTGGTGGTGAACTTTCATTAAAAAAAACTATGTTGCATGCAGATTGATAAAACGGTTAGGATGATGCACAAAAAAGCAATCCAAATGCGTGTGAAGTAAAGCTGTTTGTACCGTACTTCCCTAAAATTCCATTTCCACTCTCATTTTCTTTAAAAAAACAATGATCCTATCCAAGCCGTTTAGCGAAAGCGCTTCCACAAGGATTGCATTCCTGCAATTTGGTTTCGGGTTCGCTTTTGCCAAAGTGCACCATCGTGCGCCTGTGTTCGCTTTTCACTTTCGAACAAGAGATCAAGTTTTTGTGTGTTTGATGATTTTCTAAATGGATTCACCTTCGCCTTCTTTCTCTCTATCGCTCGGAAATCTAGTTCCAAATTTGTGCATTGTGTCGGTGGGAAAGAAAAACTCCCATACATCTCGTCTCGTTGCACCAGTTTTTGGGCCTTCGGCGATGTGCACCTTCCGGAGCACAAAATGGGATCGCCATTGTTGCACAACACTCGTTCCACCTGAGCGGCGTTCACCTCCGGCGCACACACAATAACGAGATTAGGCGAACTAATCTCTTATTGCCGGTCGGAGGGTCTCGCACCGAGGAGGGCTGGGAAATCGCCTTGCTGGTGGGTCAAGTTGCAGTGCAGGATCGTGGGAGTACAGCACGCACATCCTTTTCGCAGCAAGACGCAGCAAAAAGAAGACAGGAAGTGTTTCGTTGCGGCGTAGCATCACGGAATGGCCACGGGAGGCTAATGAAAGTGCAGCAGCCCTGCCATCTGTTGGTGCTGTCCGACCGAACCCTGCCGCCCGGGGTCAAGTCAAGTTGCTTGGAGGTCCAATCGTTTAAAACCCACGCGCCACAGATCGCGATTTAAACCGAGAGTTTACGAGTGGCTTTCGAGAGCTCCTTCCAAAAGTAATTCTCCACCTACCGTATTCCGGGGCACGTCTATCGAACATTGGGAGTCTCGCTCTCTTATTATGGTGCTGCTAGCGAGCTCAGAGCGAGCCAAACAACAGCACGGAGGGGTTTTGTTTGCGTTTTGATTTTGTCAATAGCCCGTAGGCAAATTTATGCAAATGAGGCAGCGAAGCTGGACGCGTGGACGAGGACGTGGTGAAGAGTTTGTTTAGTAATGAGAGTACGCCCGTTGAGTACTCGTTTTGTTGTTTTTTTCGGATAGATCGATAGACCGCTTGAAGAATGGTAAACGAGCAAAACAGACTTTAAAGTAAGCAAATTACCAACGTTTGCATTGGCAGCAGTACGAAATGGTTCCTGAAAGGCTGCCAAATTTAACACAAAAATTAATTGCAAGAAAGAGAACTTACAGTCCCGCTCTACAATTTGTCCTTTTTGCCTTTGGTGAAACAAAATTCTCACACATAAATCACTTCCAATAGCCACTTGCGAAAAGAACAATTCCATCCACGTGCCAACCATAAAAAGAAATCGGCACGGTTGCCGCCACTCTTATTGAACTACTTTCCACCGCTGCTCACTTTATCCAGCGAGTTACTGTTTGTTTCCTGTTTCTCCTCTGTTACCTTTATTGTGATTGTCAAATTATTAAAAATGTTATGAAAAATGAAACACAATGGGCAACAATGGGCTTTGGTGGTTGCGGTCGCATTGTGTGTCGCACACGAGACATCTCCAGAGCACCAGGTCACCCAGCATCCCTTCCCTAATCCGTTCCCTGTGCTCAATCACCCCGAAAGGGTGTTATCGGTGCGCTGTTCTACCCCGATACCCGATCTCGTGTCCCGTTCAATATCGATCAACCAATAATCCACATATCGGCGCCGACCTTCCCCTGGGGATTGGGCAGGAGAGCAAAAAAGAAGCCCAAAGAAATAAAAAGTCAAACCATCTCCGCTTTTACACTCACAACGAGCCGAAGCAGGGCCATCGGTGGTGCTCCCGTTTTGGTCGGGGTTTTTCGTTTTTCATTTGCTAATTTCTTTTCAATCGGCGCTCGTTTCGGGGTGATGGTGGCTGTTCGCCGTCACCTAATGCACTGCGCAAGAAAGGAAGTTGGCAATAGCTAAACCCTAGCGGCCGGGTTCGTGTGGTAACCGATTGATCCTTAATCGAAGGAAACACAATGGCGCGGCGTGCCGGGACTGTTCCACATTGTATCGGTGTGGTAGATTGGTAAAGGATAATTCTACGGGCTAATCATCCGTGGTTGATAGGGGTTAGCTGGAAGAAAGGGCCGAAGACGAAAAGGGAACACGGCTAAGGTGCGTGTACGGCCCAATTTGACGAGCATGGTTGAGAAAATCGCAATATCCGGCAGTGTGGTAAAAAGCCGACTTTTCTTTGTTCTGGGTGCGGTTTTTCTTTGCCGGGATGTTTTCACACCGTCGTCAGTGGCAATTAGCTGGATGCAAAGGATCAAGTTGATATGGGCACACAAAAAAGGCACTTTTGATGGGTGTCTTTATTAAGATTTGTGACATATGGGAAAGGCTTAGCTACGTAAAGAGTTATTGAAGATGCAAGAAGTGTAGAATATGGCTAAAGAGATATGATTCAAAGAGTGTTTTGAAATGAAATGAATAAGAATATGAAAAAAGTTAAAAAAGAAGGAAACAATTCATAATAAAATAATTCAACTTAATTCGTTTTTAAAGATGAATATCAGGCTTTTTCAGGTTTTAGCCTATTCTATTGTATTCTATTCTATTTTAATAAATATTGTATAAAAAATATAACCTGTTGACCTGTGGATTCAATATATTGATAATTGTTTCGATATTTCTTACATTTGTTTTGTCCTCTCCATGAACCTTCTTTTCATTAACTTATATTACAATATCTAGCATTTGTCATTTAACTTAGGGCGTACAACAATCGTCAGGTCTGTCCTAGGAAGTAGTTTTTCAGAAACTCGATGGGTATTTTAAAACAAATCGAATTGATAGTGTAATAAAAATTAGTCAATAAACATTGACGATGACTCATGGCTCAGAATCTGAAGTTTTTGAAAAGCAAATGCAACAGAAGATCTTACTTCTTCCTATAAAACTAGGCGAATTAAATCCAAACCTTTCATAAAACACACTCTGCTTCTCCTTCTCACCCTGCTGATCAATTAAATTCAAGGGTTTTGCAAAAACTATCCAGCTTTCTTGGAATTGTGCGCTTGCATGCAGCAAAACGCCCGTTCGACGTCTAGTTCGCCCGTTTCTACCTGTCCGTAATGCGCACGCGGATTGAGCGGTCCTTTTTCTGTTGGCCAACCAGCCAAAAAGTAGCATAAAAAAACATTCGTAATCGGCAAGGGTCTAATCGAAAACGATAAATTATAATCATAGCGGTATATCCCGACGCGCGCGTCAGAAACTGCGACGGAATGGGCGATGGCCGGCAACAGATTTCGCGATACAGCGCCGCGACTCATCTTCGCACAGATAGTACGGGCGAGGGAGTGCGATAAGCGGCGGGTTTGGCCAGAGGGTGGAAGATCTTTTCGGCAAGCCCATCCTCATCAACCACCGGGAAGATGGGATCGTAAAAGCTCACCCAACGCGCTGGACACCAAATATCCCTGCAATCTCCTGGGTGATGGGTTGGATTTTGCAAACTTTTGCGGCTAAACATCGCGACTTGGCGGCATCGCGAATCGGGCAAATAAAATGCAAAAGGCATCGAAAACGCAAAGACATCGCGCTGGGACAGCGCGATCGCGTCGAAACTGCACACGGTGCGGGGTCGCCAAAGTAGAAGGACCAAAAAATGGCAAATGTCGAAAATTCGCAAACACAAATAGACTCATCGGCAGAGCAAAGAAAGGAAAAGAAAAAGGAGGGCCCGAAAACAACACGAAGCAAATAGTTAATCCGGATCCCGTCTTGGTGTTGGGATGGGAGAAGGGGTTTGGGACGGGGACGATTGTCTGCTCCAGCGAAAAGTCGCGCTATCGAGGTCAATGCACTTCTTCGGCGGGGGTATGAAACTACTTTCAAATCAAAGTATGCGCCAGAAAAATCTAACCGAGGGCAAGCACAGGACCCATTTCTTCCCGAACGGGGAAGCCCGAGAGGATGTGAAGGAAAGGAGGGGATCACTGCGACCCGGCCCGCTCTCGTCTAGCCGGGAGTATGAAGCGGGTGGCGTGAAGCGAATGTGAAATTTGGCACTGGCAAACCTATAACGACCAGGGGCGAATGTTTCGCCGGGCCGGCATCTTATCGGCCATTAGGAAGGCTGTCATCGACCGTTGGCGAAACGGTTAGTGCAATCGCGAAGCAAATGCAGATTGGCAAGTTATGCAGATTGATAGCGGTACCGGGCGAGGCAGGTTTTTGGGCGTTTTATGGACGTGTGGCCGGTTGATCCGGGGCGGTGTCGGACAGGCTGGCGGCACTGTTAACTGGTATGAGGGAGATTATTGTTGGGTAGCTGGGAGCGTTGCGCACCATCAGAACTGCATTGTCACTCGGGAAGGAAGAGATCCCGATTCGTTTTTAATGATGTTTTAGGTGAAATGGGTTTGCCTATATTATCTTTGCTAGATGCCATCAAAGAGATATCGTGCGATGGAGGTAATTTATTCGGAATTGTGTGTGAACAAATGCGAATAATTGTAGAAATTTCTATAAAAATGTGGCAAACTAGGATCTATGAGGATGTTATAGATAATTTCATATAATTTCTTGTGCAGTTTTGATAGACAGTGTGCTCTTTTTCTAGGGATATCTCAGCTGATAGCCTAATTGTTGTCGCTCACCAAGAATTATGAATTGAAAATATTAATTCGCGCGGAATATGAAACACTTACGAGAGACATATAATTCTAAATATATAACCTTCTAGTCATCTCTGATGTCGTCTTATATTATTGTCATTTTAAGCGAACGAGTTTGATCATTTTCAAACTTAAGGCACCTTGAAAATAATGCATTTGTAGTTTTTTTTTAATAAAAACGTTTCAAGGGATATATATTGGATATTGGAGATTGTAGGGGTACTGCAAAAGATGATTGCATTGAAGCAGTTTTTTAAATCTTGTGACTTCATATTCTTCTACCCTAAATCTTGCTATAGATTTCTTAGTAGCTGTTATGGCAGCTAGTACAACGGCCTTACTGTGGCTGATCATGTTATACGCATGGACCCGGACGACCCAGCCCGTAAAGTCCTCTTAGGCCGTCCGCATGGATAGAGGAGCCTTGGTAGGCCCGATCTCAGGTGGGAAGATGTCGTTTAGGCGTTCGCCATCCAGGCCGGGATAATGGATTGGCAGATGACGGCGTGAGACCGTGAGCGGTCTCGAAGTTTGTTGCAGCAGGCCAAGACCACGAAACGGTTGAAACGCCCGATAAGTAATTAAGTATGACAGCTAAGTTTTATACTGTAGCCATTGATTTTTAAATCCATTTTATTTCGTGTGTTTCTAGATAGTTCATAGCCTTAAAAGTCAGCTGTATCTTCGTTATGGCTTTAAAATAATTGGAGTATTACCTCACAACAGACAAATTA